>JACMIG010000483.1:14022-31415 GCA_014805385.1 Levipalatum texanum
AGAACAAGAAGGTGGACAAGCGCAAGAGCACCGACACGGAGGAGAGCGAAACAGAAGGTCGGTGGTGTGGACCAATACAGGATTGTTTAAAAATAGTGGTATCAATCAACCAACAAGTAGCAAACGTGGAGTTGTACCGCGTGATGTCTCCAATATTTTATAGTTGAAAAACGTATTATTTGTCCTTGCATGATGAACAAAAGAAGTTTGGCGATGCTTCGGTGTTTTTATAAAAAAAAACTAGAAGGAAATCACCATTACAGTCTACGAGATCGACAAGATCATCGATCGCCGGGTCGCTCGCAATGGCACCGTGCAGTACCTCGTGGTCTGGAAGGTTCGTCCTTAGATAAAATACCTTGTCGGCCGGACCTTTGTTTGAAATACGGTCCGGAAGCGGGGATCAATTTATTCGCAGGGGAGTTCGCCAACTTCCTTCGGATTCCGAATTGTTTTCCGACAAGGTTGCTTGGAAATTTCCATATTTCCGCGGCCTTATGGCGGAAAATAATCAACTATTGTAAACGACGGGATGGTTCTCATTCCGCATTGCCAAGCTTGGCTTAATTTTATCTGCCCCGATTGCAATTATGCATATATTTCACTCATTTTCAAGCCGCTCTTCAGAGAAGAAAATAAATGCATTTAGATAAAATACTATTTCCAGAGCTATATTAACGCCGCATTATGGCGGAAAAATATCCCAAAAAAAAAGTCTATATTAACGCCGCATTATGGCGGAAAAATATCCATTAAAATAACTGGATGGATCCCATTCCGCATTGCGAAGTTTGGTTATATTTTATCTGCCCTGATTTCAATTATACATATACATAAATTTAATTTTACGTTTATTTTCAAGCCTCTTCAGAGAAGAAAATAAATGCATTTAGATAAAATTCTATTTCCAGGGCTACGAAAACAACGACGACAACAACACGTGGCAGGACTTGGAAGATTTCGGCGAGTGCACGAAGGCCATCGACGCCTACAACAAGAAAGTCGGCACGCTCAGGGAGTCTACGGTGAAGAAGATGGTGAGTGGGGGGATGTGATTCACAAAGCAACGTTTACTATCGTGAACCTTACAATAATAGTGTATTTATCCCTCTTCCGTTTCTTTGGAAAGAAATGGAATGCGATGTAAAAACTCGTTCATTAGAGCTCTTTCACAGACTGTTATATGTTTAAATAATGAATGCTAAGATCATTCATGTGAAATAAATATCTGTTCAATCCTTCTAACTAGATATCATTTCCAGGGCGAAGACCACAAAAAGAATGTGATCGTCGAGAAGAAGCGCAAGGAACTGGAAGAGCGCAAGGCCAAGAACAAACGAGAGGATGCGGAGAGGAAGAAGGAGAGGGAGGCGAATGGAGACGAGCTCGAGAGCACTGACTCGGAGGAGGGCGAACCAGAGAGTCAGTGGCGTGGACAAATGCAGGATTTTTCAAAAGTTGTGGGATCAATAAATTATCTCGCGGAATACGTGGAGCTGTACCGCGTGATATCTCCAATGTTTATGGATAGTTGAAAAAACTTATTATTTGCCTTTGCAAGATGAACAAGAAGTTTGGCGATGCTTCTGCATGTTTTATTTTTTAAAAACTAAAATAAAATTACCATTACAGTCTACGAGATCGACAAGATTATCGATCGCCGGGTCGCTCGCGATGGCACCGTGCAGTACCTCGTGGTCTGGAAGGTTCGTACTTAGATAAAATACCTTGTTGGCCGGACCCTTGTGAGTGAAATATAGTCCGCAAGCGGGGATCAATTTATTCGCAGGAGCGTTTGCCAATTTCCTAGCCAATGAGAATAATAGCTCCATCGGATTCCGAATTGTTTCCCGATAGGGTTGCTTGGAAATTTCTATATTAACGCCGCATTATGGCGGAAAAATATCCATTAAAATAACTGGATGGATCCCATTCCGCATTGCGAAGTTTGGTTATATTTTATCTGCCCTGATTTCAATTATACATATACATAAATTTAATTTTACGTTTATTTTCAAGCCTCTTCAGAGAAGAAAATAAATGCATTTAGATAAAATCCTATTTCCAGGGCTACGAAAACAACGACGACAACAACACGTGGCAGGACTTGGAAGATTTCGGCGAGTGCACGAAGGCCATCGACGCCTACAACAAGAAAGTCGGCACGCTCAGGGAGTCTACGGTGAAGAAGATGGTGAGTGGGGGGATGTGATTCACAAAGCAACGTTTACTATCGTGAACCTTACAATAATAGTGTATTTATTCCTCTTTTGTTTCTCTGGAAAGAAATGGAATATGAAGTAAAAATTTGGTCATTGAGCTGTTTAACAGACTGTTATATGTCTTAATAGTGCTAAGATAATTCAGGTTAATTAAACATCTGCTCAATCCTTCTAACTAGATATCATTTCCAGGGTGAAGACCACAAAAAGAATGTGATCGTCGAGAAGAAGCGCAAGGAACAGGAAGAGCGCAAAGCCAAGAACAAACGAGAGGATGCGGAGAGGAAGAAGGAGAGGGAGGCGAATGGAGACGAGCTCGAGAGCACTGACTCCGAGGAGAGCGAAGCAGAGAGTCCCGTTACGGATGAAGACGAGCTCGAGGGCACTGACTCGGAGGAGGGCGAACCAGAGAGTCAGTGGCGTGGACCAATACAGGAAAAATACTGGATCAATAAACTCTCGTGGCGAACGTGGTGTTGTACCGCGTGAATAATTTTTAAAAGTTAAAATAACAATCTTTTGCCTTTGCATGACCAAAAAAACATGCTTGGCGATGCTGCGATGTTTTTGTTAAAAAAACGAAAATAAAAATACCATTACAGTCTGCGAGATCGACAAAATCATCGATCGCCGGTTCGCTAAAGATGGCACCGTGCAGTACCTCGTGGTCTGGAAGGTTCGTACATAGATAAAATACCTTGTCGGCCGAACCCTTGTGAGTGAAATATAGTCCGCAAGCGGGGATCAATTTATTCGCAGGAGCGTTTGCCAATTTCCAAGCCAATGAGGATAATAGCTCGCATCGGATTCCGAATTGTTTTCCGATAGGGTTGCTTGGAAATTTCTATATTAACGCCGAATTATGGCGGAAAAAGATTTCATTAAAACAACTGGATGGATCCCATTCCACATTGCGGTGTTTTGTTATATTTCATCTGCCCGGATTACAATTATGGATGTTCATGATTTTAATTTTTACACTTATTTTCAAGCCACTCTTCAGAGATGAAAATAAATGCATTTACTTAACATACTATTTCCAGGGCTGCGAGAACAACGACGACAACAACTCGTGGCATGACGTGGATGAATTCGGCGAGTACACGGTGGAAATCGACGAATTCAACAAGGAAATGCGCGACCGTAGGGAGGCGATGATGAGAACGGTGAGTGGGGGGTGTGTGAACCACGAAGCAACGTTTACTATCATGCGCCTTGTAATAATAATGTATATAATGTAAGTCTACTTTCCCGTTCCGCAGTATTGTAGTTACCCCTCTTCTGTCTCTTTAATGAAATTCAATACGAAGTAGACACTTTTCGTGCTGTTTAAACATCGTTTCTAACCGTTGTGTGGAAAAGAGGCCAACAATTTCTTCTGTGATGAATGAGACGGAAATTGTTCCTCTCAACGTTAGAATTGCTTTGGCGCTCGGCTGTAAAAACGTAACCTCAGACCATGGAGGAAGCGGAAAACAATGTGTGGAACCTCCTTATTGTTACGGCTTTACGCCCGGAAACTGGTATTGGGATAACAAATGAGATGTTATTACGAGGATAAATTTAAAAATCATGAACAGATGATGTTCCTTCAGGAGTACGATCCCTATCGCGCGGGTGAGTTTTACGAGAAGCGCGAGTACCCCGAGGTCGAGATCAAGGAGGAGTTGAGGTTAGAGGCTTCTTTTTTGATGCTGCATGAGAATTGTTATGGTCCTTCAGCAGCTTCATCATACGTTTCGATAGAACTGATTGTGAGCCAAATATCCTGACACTTTCCGGGTTCGGTTATATTCCTCGAACTCGGTTTTGACTCGTTCTCGAAAACTCACGATTTTGATGTTTAAAAAATAATATACGCTAACGAATAGCTGTTTCTATGTCGCTACATTTTCAATGTCCTAACACAGAACCACCGAAACTACCGCCTTTCATACGCGGGAAAATACGCTTTTTACAGGGACATTATCAGAAACCTGGACGTCCCGTACGATGAAACCATTTTCAACGTTCCGGCGGTACTTTTATTTTTACCATTAAAAATTAATTCCACTTTCCTAGTATGTAGCCTTCCCGACACGCATTCTGACGAAGGAGACTTACGAGGAGATCATGAAGGTAGGCAAAGTATACCTTTCACCACGGGGGGTTGATCCATCGCATTAGTGCATGACGGCAGCGCAACATGCCAATATTCAATATGAATCATTCTTTGTAGGAGGGCAAGTTCGAAGAGAAGACCTACCCTCTCGGCGAGAAGAAAACGATCTTCGGCGTGGAAGTTCTCCGCTGCATCACGATCGTCTTTAGCGAAGAAGTGAGATTCGTTTACGATTTTACTGCTACATTATGCGATGTAATACTGTTTTTTTAATCAATTTTCAATTACGCTTAGCTCCTCGTTAATTACATTCGTTCCAGGCGCTCCTGATCGATCTGGAGCACGATCCGACGGGCTTCCCAATCAAGCGCATCTTCGTCGATCTGCAGCTCGCGGCTGAGCTCATCCCCACCGTCTACGAGGAAGCCCTGAAGTACGTTACGGTGTTTAGTCCGATACGGTGGTTAGCGAATAGTTCATTACTATACTAATCATTTAATAATGGTGAAACTTTTAGGAAGTGCTTCGACAACACCGCAGACGGCAACTAATACTTGCGGTACATGCTAAACAAGTTTCCTGTTGTCTTAAGTCACGGTATGTTACCTTGTTGTTTCATTTTGTTTACTTTGTTAGATCCCTTTTTGGTTGGCCTAGCTAATCATTTGAATTCTGTTACATGTTCGAATTACGTTCTTTCCAAATTATTCATACTATGGGTTCACCAGCGGCAAAATTGAATAATTTAACGTATTGCCCAATCAGATTCTAAGTTCAGAAGGGAACCTTGAATGGGAGTGCGAAGAAATTAGTGCCGGAATCCATTTCTTCACTCTGTCATAGGCAAAGCTTTTCGATTTCTGTATGTTCCATGTTCGCCTCTTCAATTCCACACCTGTCTCTTCAAGGCCCGTTTCGAGTCCGGTTTGATAAATTTTGTTCCAGAAAATGTGCTTGCAACAGGCAGATCAAGATCGCGCAGTGCGTCACTAGTATTGTCCGGGTGTGGAGTTGGAAAACTTTCGGTTCCCGACTATATTGAAAGAACCCTGCGTATTCTAAAACTAACATTGTGTATTTAGGCGGGGCAAGTGGTCGGAGTTGAAGAGGCGCTAAGAGCGGGAGACAGGGACAGTGAAATCTGACTATTTGAATTGCTGACTCCACAAGCGTCGGGTCAGATTAAATTCGAGGCGAATTTTCCAAACTGACAAGATGCTTGTCAGAAGCCAATTCGGCTCTATTCTACTTTAGGGGTCGTTCGGGAGTTGTGGTCCTAACAATAAGAAAGTTTAGGGGTTCTTTGGGAGTTTAGGGGTCGTTAGAATGTCGGTATGCGGCATCACGGATCTCGTCCCGGAGGTGTTCCCAGAGGGCACTGAGCTCGTCATGGAGGTAGTCTTAGACTAAGCGGTGGCAGTATCCGAGCTAGCGAATGTAGCTTCCGCTTCCCAATCATCTCCCTCCAGGAACAACATCGAGTTTTGAGGTGGGAGGGAGGGGATGGGGAGGACTGACTGCGGTGGTGGAGACGAGCTAGATGGCAGTGATCGAAGTGAGAGAGAGGCGATGAGGAACGTAGAGGGAGAGTGGGAGAAGGGGGACTCACTCCTCCCACCCCCCCCTCCACCTCCCTCGGCTCTCCGAATCTTGGTGCAGAGTTCTGAAGGTGCTTGATCACGAAGATTATCATCTCCGAATTCTGCATCTCTTCCTGCGTAGAATCACAGCAGGTCAAGACTGCAACAATTGCCTGGAAAGTTGAATATTCATGAATTTTGCTTCGTTTGTCTGGAACTGTGATCGGTCTGAAAGGTCAAAATCACCGTATTTGGCCTTTTCGGCATTGTAGTTTTCGAGAAAGCGATTTTTTTTAAAAATTCAAAAATGTGTTCCTGAGACATTTATGCAGCTCCGAGTGTGAATGCGCGTTTGGCCCGTTTTGCGAAAATGGCCACTGCGCAGCGCCAGAATGAAAATACGTCAAACCCCACACGGATTCCTATGTTACCAGTTTGGCGAAGACGCTAATATTTTGTTTGGGTCGAAAAAAAACGTGATCCTGGTTCACTTATATAGCCTTGAGTGGTTGATTGTGGTTGGCCGTTTTTCCCTCTCAAGACTCGGGCAAATATTTCCCAATTTAAGAACTGAATAAATGGTATTCAACTGGGTCTAACATAATTTTCATGTCCAAATTCACTTACATACCGCATTTTTTTACCCCCTGATGTCTTCTCACTTTTCCCTGGCCGAAGACAGACTCGAGTATCGATCTCCCTTCCTCGATTCGCCAATCAATACAAGCCAGACAGCGTCTCCAGAAAGTCCCATTCATTCCCTTTTGAACCCCCTGTGCTGACCCAACCCTACAATACAGAAACTCTTATTCCCTCCATCGGTAGGTGCTGCTGTTCTTAGCTCCTACTCCCCTCTCGCTCTCTCTCATCACTCTTCTCAGCCAAGTTCGGAACTGACTCCAAATAGAAGGTCCCTCCTCTTTCCCATCGACTCTTTTCTTCCTGGCAGGTTATGATATCGGCTTCCTTTTTGTCCTTATCAATCTGACTCATCTTATAATCGCCCGCAGACTCAACAACAATTCCTTGTGAATGGACCACTTCCTATTTTATTCGTTCCCTTTTGATGACATGTACTCGCATATATTCAACTACCTAGGGGGTTGGTCCCCCCTTCATCCTGAACTCTTCTGAACGCGAGTTTCGAAATGCAATAGCGAAGGAGACGTGTCGTTCTCGCATCAGCTGCAGTGGTCTCCTTCGCTCTGCAGGGAGGGGGAGGGGGAGGCACTCCCCCCTCTCTCCGCCCATTCCTCCTCTGACCTCGAGAGAGAGAGTCGCATCGTGGAGGCGCAGAGACGAAGAGGAAGTCATTTCCCCTACATCGCCATTTGAAAATACCACAAGGTGCCCCAAAGCCAATGACCCGGGACGCTGATCGGAAGTCGATCGAAAAGGCGAGAATTGTAGCCCCCCGAGCAGAGAGAGGGGGATTACACACGTTGAACAGGGGGCAGATAGCCAGTCACGAGACTGCCTTTCCATTCCCTTCACTCGCTCCGCTCTTTTAGCAACCTCCCTGGCATGAAATTGTAACATCTCACCTCGTAACTGTGTTTATCACCTCACAATCAGACGTTCCATTTGCCTCCGCATCCGGTTTATCAATGGAGAAAGCGTCAATTTCCCGTTTTAATACTTACTGCGCTTAGCGAACGATCCATTCTGGTTCGGAGGTGCGTTGATCAAACTACTGACTATTTCGTAAGCAGCCATCGCTGGAACCTTCCCCCTCTGCCCGAGGAAGGGCGAGGGAGTGGAGGGAGGAGGGAGAGGAGGGGAAGCGAGAGAAGGCGGCCAGCCATTCTCCCACAGCTGGCAGTAAGAAAAAGCACATGATGTTGCCTTTCCTCATCCTTCTCTCTCCTCTTTTTATTGCCCCTTCCTCCTGCTCTGCACACATTAATCCTGCAACTAATTCACTCTTTTTTTTGCTATTTTAAAAATCTTCTCACCTCCTATCGCTGCTCGATTCATCGCCTCGTGTACACTCTTTTCAAGGTTGCAACGCTCGTGAACTCGGCCATTCCCATTGTCGAGAACCCACGCCAAGCAGATATTGATACCGAAACTTCTGTGTTTTGCGCAAAGTTGGCAATGTAGTTTCGTGCCTAGGGTGGAAAAAATTAGCCTCTGTTTTCTCGGAACTCGCCATGAGCAAACGGTAGATCAAACAGCGCGCTAATTGCATTGGATTTCGGACAAATAACCACCCCTCACTATCGATTAGTCTCGAACATTCTGTCGTCATTTGCATTAGATTCCGTCTCATCTCTCGTTCATCTTGGTCTCTTTCAGCTTGGGGAATGTCTGCCTCCCCTCACGATCCACGCGCCCTTCTCTCCGTCCCCGACCCCATCCCCATCGTCAACCACGAGGCCACGGAAGATCCCTTCGAGGATGCCGCTGTCATCCGCCTCTCCTCCATCTGCACAGTTGCCAGTCGAGGGGAGCGACTGCGCCTTCGACAACTATTCGAAGGCGCATTCAAGGTAAGCACTTTAGATGGAACGGATGGACAGTCAAAACATCCCCCAATACAGACGGCGTGTGCCCACGCCAACGTCGCCATCGTCGACGCCTCCGTCACCATCGAGACCCAGCTGAATAAGGAGTGCAAGCACGAGAAGTGGCATGCTGCCGTCAAGGTATTCCAACGATCCCCAGTTTGAATTTCTGGAGTATTTCAGATCAGGAAGGCGGGAGGGTGGGAGAGTGCCCTGGCCTCTCTGGCCTGCCACTTCCTTCGTCTGGCCAGAATACACGCTCGAGCTCTCAGTGACATGCCCACCCTCACTGCCGCATCACGCAGCTTCTTCCCTCTGCGGTGCATGTAAGACATTCCTTGAGTAGATGTGGCTGACGACGGGATAAACGGAGTAGCAACGTTTACCCCCGTGAACAGGAACGAGGCTGCTATTTACTCTGGTTATCGTGTTGGATCAAAATTTCATAAATTCCGTTTTTCCCGATGACTATAACTGAATTGTCTTCTCATTCAGCACGGGGACGCTCAACAACGCCCTCGTCAGCGTCTCCTTCTGCTCTTTCCTCGATGCGGGGAGCATCGCCGTCCACTGGCACATTGTAAGAGATAATTTTAAATCCCGATATATAAATCTAACTGGAAGGCTATATCGATTAACCCAAATATATAAATACTCATCAGGTATCGTATGAGGGCGGAGACTGGGATCAATCCATACGCGCCGATTTCCATTATGACAAACGCGAAATCTCCGCCCACTACTTCAATTTCGAACCAGTAAGATCTGAACCCGAATATTCCGCAACGATTTCCTCCATTGCAGTACTCTGTTCGTGTCGGAAACCAACAGAGGGTTGTACCGACGAAGATCAAGTACAGAATCAAGATGGACACGGAGTCAATCCGCCGCATCATCATTGACCAAGATGAGAAAGGCGAGTCGTCCTAAGCTGGGAATTGATTTATTAATTTTGAAAAAATCTGAATTAGCCTGATTGAGCCTCCACCAGGTCGCATTTCTAGAATAATCAGTTCAGGAACGCGCTTCCGCCTCTTCACCGTCGTCTCGGCACCTCCGAAGCTCATGCGTGCCCAATTTGTCCCTGGTCCGAAAGGCGGCCGATTCTTGAACGAGGATCACGTCACTCGACTGAACCGAGGAAGAAAATACGCCGAGAGATCGAGCAGTGACATCAGCGAGTGCACCGTCATCGGCTACGAGTTCAACGACCAGGTATTGTCGGGCACCGAAGAACGTTTGCTACATTTTGGCACGCGACAACATGAACCCATTGAACGAGAAGCTCGATTGTTGTATCAAAATAATCTTTATTTCCACATTGGCGTAGAGATATCGATTGGGGAATGATGTTGGGTTCTCATAAGTTTCGGAATGCCGGCATAACTACTTCTTGCAGAGCTGTCTGTACGAGATGATGAGTCGTCTGCGCCACGTCACCCGAGGGCCCGTCGAGTTTGCCTCTTTGACCTCCATCGACAGAATCTCTGGTGACGTGTGCAACGGGAGAGAACTGGTGGAGGTGAGGGCATCCCTCCCCTCTCCTCCAACAGAATCCATCCCAGGAGTGCCCCAACGAAGTCGCCATCGATGCTTCCACGTGTAAGAAATCGTTCCGGTCATCCAATGGAAAGCTGACGCCAGTCCATGACTGCTTCGATGAACAAGTCATGAACATTCTAAGGGTAAGAAAAAAGGAGAAGGAACGTTACGAACGAATCTTGCAGGCTCCGTGGAAGAAGAAGCTCAATATGAGAGGACACGAACACGTCGAGGTCAAGGTAAGGCCATGGACGAATCCAGATATTGACGATCTCTGATCTTCTCAGATCTGGCGTATTCGCATTCTCCTCGAGGGAATTCTACAGCGAGGCTTCGAGATCAGGAATCAACTTCTCTACAGGCGGTAATGAAGACGATTTTTCAGTCTCCAAAACATAAATTTCAGAGAAAGATGGCTTGACTTCGTCAATAACGTATCCATAATGTATGCCAACGGAGACTCCCCGCGAGTGAACGCGGAACACGAGCAGAAGGCCCTCGTCACCATGGACAGACTCATCAACGTGATCACAGAGCCACGGGTCATCCACAACTTCTACGACCTCTTTGAAAGGGTACTGTATTCCAATCGAGAATTCCGTTTCGAGACCTGTTTAGGAGCGAAAGAGCACGTTTTCGTCGCCTTTCGTTTTCCTTTTCGACAAGCAGATGAAGGATCGAGGATACACGAGGGTCCATCGGGTGAGGGCAGCCACCATTCTCCCCTCTACTGTCCCTTCAAGGTCTTCGTCACTCCCACCCGCGTCCTTTACATGGGAGCCGAGACAGTCATGGGGAATCGAGTACTCAATAACTACAGTATGAATGGCACGGAGATCATCCGCGTCTCCTTCAGGTACAATGTTTTACACTCGACTCTCCTCCCTCTCACCATCCCTTCCCATCTCCTTCTTCTTTTCTCCACTCCTCCCTCCGATCCTTCTCCTCCTCTCTCACCTTTTCTCTACAGGGACGAGAACGGAGATCTCATGCGTCCCCAGGCCACCGGCACGAAAATAATCGAGGGAAGACTGGCAAACGCGATCCACGGCATCCTCACCAATGGCCTTTATCTCGGAGGTTGGCTGAAGACGAATGTTGAAATGGAAGTCTCCGTTTGAGGGCGCCACTACCAGTACCTTGGATCCTCGAATTCTCAGCTCCGTGAGCATGGGGCATACTTCATCCACGTAACGGATGGCGGAAGGGTTGGCCCTATTCATGCTACTGAATACAGCCTTTACTTTGAAGGTAGGAAAGATCCGTAAGGAACTAGGAAACTTCGAGGAGCTCGAAAACGTTCCGAAGTATCTCGCTCGCCTCGGGCAGTGCTTTACGCAGGCGCGGGTACGCCCACTCCCTTTCCTTCCCCCTCCCCTCTCCTACACCTCCCCCTCAGAACTCTCCACTCATTTTCTCCGTTCAGAGCGTGGAGGATAAACACGAGGCCACGTTGAAGGCAGATGAAACGATAACAGGAGAAGACTACGTTGGAGGGAGGAAGAAGGAGTACGACAGAAACGGGAACATCGTCGAGGGAGAGAAGGTGAGGGAAGAGGAGACGCGGCCAAGACCCTCCCCTTCAGCCATACTGCTTCTCCGATGGAGTGGGGCAGATCTCGAAGAAGAAGGCAGATCAACTAGCAGAGGCTAATGGATACTATCCCACGCCCTCCGCTTTCCAGGTTCTCCCCCCTCAATCCCCTCCATCTTCCCCTTCTCCACTCCCCCACCTCCCCCTGGGAGCGAAGATGCACCCTTCAGATTCGTCACAAGGGAGCAAAGGGACTCGTGACAGTCAACCCCGCCCTGGACGAGCAGAACGAAGTGAGGCAGACAATCGGAGACTTCCTCCCTGCCACCCACTTCGTGTCCCGACCATCAATGGAGAAGTGAGTAGAAAGAGGGAGGGGAAGGGACACTCCCTCCCCCCTCAGATTCTCCACCAACGAAGACAAGGACGCCGACACGAAGATAGAGATAGTGAAGCACGCCCAGCCCACGGCCCTCTGCCTCAACAGACCACTCCTCAACATCATCGACCAGGTCAACGACGACGGGCAACATCGATTCATTGATCGTTGATCCAGGTGACCTCCAAGCAGTCTGCCGCCAGTAACAACCGAGCCTGCGCCCGCATCCAAGAAATGCTTCGACTGCAGTTGACAGCCGCTTTTAAGGCTCTCGTCGACGAGAAGGAGGCCCGTGAAATGCTCCAGGTGGGAGGATACCTCTTTTTGTAGTGATGGGAGTCCGAACTGCCCCAATCGTTTCGAACCCTCTCACAAACAGAAATAGAGATAAAAAAATATATTCACCATTACAATGTTCTGCGTTCTCTCAGGAACACGTCACCGGCCCCCTCCATGTCTCCGAGTTGGATTGTATCCAAGTTACGACGGAGCCCCATCTCCGCTCCCTACTCCACGCCATCGTCCAATTCATGCTGAGTTCGTGTCCCTCCCTTCCCCTTCTCCCTCACCTCCTCACTCCCCTCTCATCTTTCCATTCCAGAGAAGCAGCTACGGAAGATGCAGATCCGCCTCAGTCCCTCTATGGGGAGAAGCGTCTTCGGGGCCATCGACGACACGGGAATTCTACAAGCAGGACAGGTAAAAGAACAGATGAAGAATGAGAGAAATGCCCTCGCCTCCAGGTGTTCTTGCAAATCAGCAAGAACATCGGCAAGAAGCATGCGAAGAGGCGAGAGGCCGTGGGACCCGCCTCGTATCGAATTCACACTGGTATTTACCCTTCTCTTCCCTTTCTTCCCTCTTCTTCTTCTCCCTACTCCCATCCCTCCAGGCCCCGTCATGGTATCCAAAATGCCATGTGTGGTGGGTGGTGACGTGAGAATGTTCGACGCCATCGACGTTCCTTCCCTCCGCCACCTCGTCGACGTCCTCGTCTTCCCTCGCCACGGACCGAGGCCCCACGCAGATGAAATGGCTGGTACGCCCCTCCCTCTCCATCCATCCTTTGACCTCCTCCCAGGATCCGACCTCGATGGAGATGAGTACCTGGCCATCTTCGATTCCGAGCTATTCTTCGACCACAACGAGAAGCCCATGGACTTTCCCTCTTCCGACCCTGAGGAACGATGGCTGCTGAATATGAACACCTTGGTAGGGACTGTCTCCTCTCCCTTCAACTCCCTTGCTCGTGCAGGTCCAGAAGTCGGCCGAGTTCTACGCGGAGAACGTGACGGCGGTGGGCTTCGGCGTGCTCGCCAATGCCCATCTCGCCCAGTCCGATGCACTCGGCATCGAACACCCTGTGAGATAGGGGTGTACTGAGATAAACAGAGTAACGAGGGGAGGGCCGCGATCCCCTTCAACTTCGATCTCTGCAGGTCTGTATGTCGATCGCCCGCAAGTACTCGCAGGCCCTCGACTTCCAGAAGTCGGGAAAGAAACCAGCGGATCTGACGACAAGTCAACAGGCGAGAGCTCTCTTATTCTATCGCCCTCCCCGATGGACTCCTTCCAGTACAAGAATGGAGGAACAGACAATCTCCCCGCCGAGAAGCCCTCTCGCAAGCCCGACTTCATGCAGAAATACCGCGATCCCTCCTACAAGTCCAAGGGACTCATGGGAAGAATCTACACGTGAGGCCTTGCAGTTTGTTGATTGGACAAATTGTATTGCAGTGAGGTCGAACGCCACATCTCCGCCTTGGCGATGGCCGAGCACCAGATCGACAAGGTCTCCCCCCCCCCCTCCACTTCAAGGAGAAGAGGCTCATTTCAGATTACGATTGACCATCTGATCGATTATCCGCGTTGGGGTTCATACGAGGAAGCTGCAAAGAAGGCATACGAAGAATACAACACTCAGCTCAAGGTAATTCTTCCTTCTCCACGATCATCCGTTGACAATATCCGATGGATTCTTCACAGTGTCTGATGGAGGAGTACGGTATCGAATCGGAAGCGGAGATCGTCGCCGGCGCCATTCTCCACACCTCCAGTCGTATCACGGACAAGGAGGCCGACGACATCGGCATCTACAGCCTCAATCATGCGAGTTTTTGATGAGGGAAATTCGAAGCCCCGCCTTGCAGGTGATCGCGGAGAAATTGTCGCTGATTCAACGGGCCTTCCGCGAGGACTTCTTCAGGCCATTCTGCAAGTGGGAAGATGAACTCTCCCACTTCGGGACGGAGAGACTACACGTCGTGAAGGAGGCTGTGAGTGGAGGGAGGGGAAGGGGGAGGCAAGGGGATATTCTCTCCAGGACATTCTCGAAATGAGATGCGACCACCCCAATGAGCGGATGATGCAAAAGGCCGTGGCCTACTATAGAGTTGCCTACGGTGAGTGGCCCTTCCCCTGACATGGACGACCCTCTCAGAGGCCTCCAACCGAGCCATTGGCATGGGGGACGACGAACGAGTCCTCCTCTCATTCCCATGGCTCGTCTATGACGTCATCGCCCACGTCAGAAGGAAGAATCTGAAGAAGTCACTGGAGGAGGGAGAGAAGGAACAGGCAGACAACGAGGCCAAGTACAACAACAGGCCATTGGCCATCGTCAGTCCACTCCCCCCTTCCCTTCTCCATTCTTTTCCTTCAGGAACTATCGAAACTGCCTGCCAAATACTCTAACGACGAGTCTCAACGCGTAGCGTTCGCCGATTTCAAGAGGAAAAATTCAACAGGAGACGGGGTCCTGGCTCAGTTGATGCGGGAATATCAGAGTGAGTGATACGATGGAGGGAGGGGAAGGGGGAGAGTGCAGACTTGGCTGAGCACGTCTTCGTCCTCGTGGAATGGGCGAGAAGGGCGGGAGTATTCGAGAGGCCGCGAAGCATCGGAGAGGAACACATGGTGAGATGGCGATTCTCTGCTGCCATTCCCATTCATTGAAGGTCGCTCTCGTCGTGTGCTTTGCTCTCGGAAAGTACGATCGCTATGCTACGAACTTCATCCATCCGGTGAGGAGTCGGCATTTGGAGTATTTCATCTTTTCTTTATTTAGCCTTCGGGTGAAGCTCGCGAAATCATGAACGGCGGCAACCTTCTTATCGATTTCCTGCAGTGGACCTCCAGTCAGAAGTTTATGTGAGTTACGATGCTCTCACAAGTACCGTATATTCGGTTCCTCCAGGTCCCGCAGCGAGCTCGGTTTCTTCGACGTGCACCCCTCAGTATTCTCCCGTGGACAGTGGACGTCCCTCCACGAGGTTGGCGGAGGGTCTCCAGTCCCTCCACTCCCTCCACCCTCACAGGCAGCCGTTGTCTCCTTCCTCCACCTCGTCGTCTCCCACTCCCTCGATCTCCCACTGCCGGGGGAAACGACGGCGGCCGAAAGGGCGGCTGCAGTCCTCAAGGAGATGACGCCCTTCGTCGCCGAACTACCGAGTGGGTAGAAGGGTCGTCCACTGAAAGGCTGTCCTTACAGATGACGTCATGGACAGCGACTCCGAGATGGAACAAATCACTGCCATCGTCAAGAGACTGTCGGGAGTGAGCGTATGCGCCATGAGGAGGAACGGAAACGGTTCGTCTTTTCTCGTTTTTATATCCGGGCCTAATAAATCTGCCCAAATCTTTGCCAATCTGAATCCTTACAGAGCGCGTAATCGTTTCGGCCATCGGCAGCTTCCAATCATTCGAGAAGCTGCGTTCCCTCATGACTATCGACGCTCCTGGAAGGTGGGAAAGAGGGTGGAAGGGAATCAACGACCCTTCTTACAGGGACATCCTCACTGACAACGGCAAGGCCAAGGAAGTACCGCGCTTTCTGTACGACAAGATACTCAAGGCAGGCGGGGAGGCGCCTCTGAAGACGAAGGCCGCACAGAAAAAATAGGCGCTTCCATCCCTTCTGTCATCCCCTGCCCCTGAGATTGTTAATTGTTCACTAAGCGGCAAAAGTCCGTTATTTTACTTCACTGATTCAAACGTTGACTGTTTCTGATTTCTGCCCAGTGCTCTGAATGTTAGAGTGGCGTCAATCACATAAATGGCGAGAGTAACAAAGCTTTTTGTCTCTCTCAATCACGTATTTGTTCATGACTACAGATTTCCTTCCAGAATATTTATTTGTTCACTGTTCCTGTAAATTATTTTTTGTATACATTCACACTGTTCCATACGTTGTCTGTGTTGATTTGGTTTGATCCTCTCCACTGCCCATGGACTGGTGTTCTCTCCGAGCATTTCGCTATTTTTATGAGACTCGATTCTTGTCCCATTTTACACGTGGTGCCACATTCCACTGCCTCCTCTAGGCTGATCATGTATTATTACCAAAAAAAAGCAAAAATCAATAAAAAGGTTCTAGACCACAATATACGTTCAAGTCCATGCAATTCAGTTTATGCCGACATTTCAGTTTCAGCGAGTATACCTGACAATGATCCTGATTAAATACTCCTCGTCAGATTTGCTCCAAGGCACATCATCACGCAGTGTTTGTTATCTATGTCGGTGTCGAAAGCAACTACGACCCCTTTCTTGGGGACGATAAGACGCTTTTGCCCTCTCTGTCTATGATTCAGACTGATAGTCTGAGTGTCCGGTGATCGGCACTCGAATTCTTCGTCTTCGCCACTGAAGATAGAAATGACTCCTACAACACGCCCCGATGGAAGGGGACGATTAATGGTGCCAGTCCGTGGTCCTCATCGCTAGAGAGAGTGGAAGAGGGCTAAGGAGACGTGGCCTTCGGGTAAATTGCAGCCTCTTTCCAGCTGCAGCAGAGAGAATGAGAATAGAGAGAGTGGGGCAGGCAGCCATTGCCCCGTTCATTCGCCTCCCGAGAGCAGAGGGGCAGCCTCCCCTTTCTGCCTCCAACCCTCCCTCTTTCACTTCCCTTCCTTCTTCTCTGACCTTGTTTGGGTGGCCATCTCCGCCAATTTACTGGGTATATTTTCCGTTCCATCGACCTCTGTACTTTCTAACCCCCCCTTCCTCCTTGTCTTCTCTCCAGTGATAAGGACGACGGCAGTCGATTTCTCAACGCTGACGAAATGGGGAAGTGTTTTCCGAGCACCACAGGCACACTTTTTGCATTAAAATGGTTGATGCCAAACGTCAACTAATTCGAATGGAGCTCTGTGATTGGGGGATCGCGGAGACGGTCGAAGCTTCCAGCGCCGCTTCATTCTCCCCTTATAAACGGGAAGGATAGGCAGCCCCGCCTCCTTTCTCCTCCAGTCGGGACAGTTCCTCTGCTGCTTACAGGTACCCTTCTCCTGTTCATACATACTTTTGCCATATTGTCGGTAACCACTGCTTAATACTGTGGTTAGCGTATGACTTGTTCTGCATCTGCGCAACCCTAAAGAATTTAGCGTTGACCTTTTATTTACGTGTTTATTATGGCTCCAGAATGAAGTCCGGTAAATTCCAGACCCAAATTCCTTATGATCGCGTAATTGGAAGCGAATTGTTGTGCGCGTAGTCAAAAACTAGCGGAGCTACGCTCCGCCCGC
>JACMIG010000484.1:0-27204 GCA_014805385.1 Levipalatum texanum
AATTTTTGTTAAGATCAGGTCCAGCGAGCGAAGCGAGCTGGGCCTGATCTTAACAAAAATTTAGAAATTCCTCTTTTTGCAAAAAAAATATCGCTCAAAAATCGCTCTCGACGGCGCCGCAACGCGACCCCTACTGTACGTAGCGGGCGTAGCCCGCTAGTTCCAGGCTCCTAACACCTTGTATCATTCGATCGATATTCAACAATGCACTCCAGGTCAACAACATCGGATGATACCATTGGAAGCTCATCTCATAAAACGACGACCGTGCATTCCGTTCGAAGGATGCCCACTATTTCATGAATTATTCGAAAGCAGATTTGGAAACTTGCCAAAATAATAAAGAAACTGACCTGGTGTATGGGTGGCAGATGAAGGGGGCGTAGTAGTCTTCGAAGAAACGACGTGTCGGAGAGATGGCCTCTGGACATTTCGCCTGAATAACAACTTTGGCATCTCGCCATTATTTGAATTGGGGTTCCCGCCCAGATAACTACCGTATACCTCCTCGATTTGTTGCGTGTTCATCTTCTTCCACACGAAGATGCAGTGGTAGCCGCCGGCTTCTCTCCTCCCTCCGAGTACCATGACGGCGGAGAAGAAGGTGAGCTAGAAGGACGCCGATTAGGTGAAGGCGCAGATTACGTCACCTGGTAGAACCAATCAAACAGAACGGCGACCGCGATGAACTTGCAGAAGATGCTGGAAAGTCGGAGAGATCAAAAACAAAGATCAAAGGGTACCTTATGGCAGGAGTGGCCGACAGTGATCCAATACTGAAGGAGAGGACGGAGGTGATGGAGGTTACGGAGATGGCTCTGGAATTCTTAGTTCATGTTTATGACAACTATTTACATCATTGTATCGCTACTGAATTTAGCCCACATGGCGGAACGTGATGTAATAAATAGCTCACGTTCCGGCCTCTTCCAGTGCAAGTGCCATACGCTTCTCTGGAGAAAGTGTTCGACGGGTATCCTGCCACGCTCCGAGCATCACGTAGCTGAAAGTTGATCTTTGATCTCTATTCTGATCTCTGATCTAAGATCTTTAATCTTTCGAGTCTCTTACGTGTCGTCAACGCCGATGATCAGCGCAATGAACGGCATGACGGTGACCTTCAATCGATATTTTATAGATCAGAGACCAAAATATGCATTGCTGATGCATTCCGAGTGTTACATACCTGATGTACGAATGGGACGCCGAGTCCGAAGAGAAGGCCAGCCGCTGAGACGATAGCGAGGGTCGAAGTGAAGACTCCCATCATGGCCTCGATCGGCTTGGAAGTGATCCAGTCCCCTGTCATGCTGGAAGAAGGAGTTGTCAAAGTTTGTGTTGATGACATTGTTGATCATCCTCAAGCAGATCCGGTGCCCTCGAACTGACCATGATCCAACGGTGAACGTGACGAGCATCAGGATGGTCATGGAGATGAAGGGAATCGTGTACGTCGCGTTCTTCTGCATCTCGTCCTTCAGGATGGAAAGGCTGCAATTGCATCAAATTTTGTCGTAGTTTTTTTATAAAGTATCTAGCTTCATACAGTGGCGAAATTCAATCATCCACTATTGACAGAACATGGCCATGACTTCGAATTTTCTTTATGTTTTTATCGTGCCGGCCGTATCGTGCAGACATACCTGAAAATGGAGGTCTGCAGTTCGGAATGGTGATTGAGGACGTGTTGGAGCTTCCGCTCGAAGGCCTTGCACACCTGTTCCGAAGTGAACTGCAAAAGGACAGGCATGGGTATAAGGACGGATTCAATTTTTCGCAGGATAGAATACCCTCGGTAGCCAACCCAAGGATGCTCACCTCCTTGTACGACGGGACCTGATAGATGAGATGGACCATGTCGATGTGCTTCAGGCCGAGTTCGCCGCCTGAACATATCATAGATTTCTTTGTTTCGAGAACAAGACCACAAACCCGGGACGACTCCATAAAGATGCGTCAGCAGAAAGAAGTTGTTGTCGAAGAACTTCATCATAGGGTATTCGATCTTGATGCGAGGGTCCTCTCGTAGCTATAATTTAGGACGGTCTCAATAACTTTGAATGACTTCTACCTTCTTGGCCCAGAAGGTATCGAAGAAGATCTCGACGATGGTGTTGCTGAGAGGGCAGTTCGGAAGGGCCGGGCACACCTTCTCTCCGAAGTTCACCTGGAGACAAGGCCTGAGTGAATTGCCCCCGAACTTTTCCAATTCAATACAAAAGAACAATGAAAAGAAAACAGGGTTTGAAAATTTTTGGAATTACCGTTTCATCCCCAATGTCTATCGTCATGTTCCGCAGGATGTAACGGTTCAGAGCGACGATGGCTTGTCCTGAACAAAGACCTTATTTCGAATGTATTCGCCAGTTTTAAGGAAAATTTTCCGGAAGGTGGATGTAAAAATGTTTAAAGAAAAATGGCGAACCTCTCTCGGGAATGAGCAGATTCTTGTCGCCCGACGCGCCATTGGCCCATTCGACGGTGACGGAGAGGAAGGAGCTGAAGAGGAAGAACTTCAAAGGTTTCATTAGAAACTGCAAAGACGGAAAAGATACGAACTTATTGGTAGAATCTCCGCTGAATTCGCGATGCATCTTGTACTCGAACCGGGAAAGTGAGTGCTCCGGGGAATAGAGGAAGCGGAGGTCATCCTGCAGATAGATTCAAATTCTCCCGATTTTTCCATCTGTCTATGGCAATACGGTTTCTGAATAGTCAAGGGGATTAGACGCGGACAAGAGTAATGTCCCTAATTCTAGTGAAAACACTCAAATGAAATGCAACCACCTCAACGCGAACGTTCAGTACGCCGAGGGACAGGAAGCAGGTGAGTAGAAGGGGGAAGATGGCGAATAACTTGTAGTGCTTACTGATGAAGAGGCCGTAGTTGAAGAAAACAACCGCCAGGAAGTCCTGCAAATCGTCATCGCTTATCTTATTGTCGAAAACCCAAAACCATCTAATTCTGAGGACTACGCAAGAAAAAGTTCGTGCGCGTTACATGACAAGGGGTACTACAACTGCAGATCGAGAGCGCGCACTGTCTGCAGCGTTATTGGACTTCGGACAATATGCAATCTCTTAGATACCCTAAAGATAATCGGATGTAAAATGGATACCTGTAAGATCCCGAATGGGTTGATGAGTCGCAGCGCCATGACGCCGCCTTTCTGTGCTTCTCGTTGCCTATCAACTGATTGATATCTGAAAGGACACGACAATGACAAGTAATTCGACAACAGAGAGATGGCCGCAACTGGTGGCCCCTCGACCTTTCTTGATCTATCCTCTAGCCTTCCCAGAGGGAGAGAGAAGGGGAGAGGGGAGGGAGTGGAGGAGGTTAGCAGGGGAGCATCGAGAGCCGTGACCTCTTTTGCGGTCAGCGCCATTCACTCTCGTAGCTCTGCGATCAATTCCCTTCCTCCTTCTCTTCCTCATCCTACTCCTCTTACTCCCCTTTCTATTGTAAAAGACTCGCCCGTTGTCCTATAAGATAGCGCGCTCCTTTGGGTTAGCGAACGAAGTGAGCGTCAGTGTTTTCAACGGCCAAAACCCCACTTCCCCTCCCTCTGCTCTGTCCCATACCAACTTTAACTGTCGGAGTTATGACCTCTTTGACCTTGTTTCACTGATGCTCGTGACAGTAAATGTTCTATAATTTATCGTTCGTGGAATGTTCAAAAAGAACAGAGAAAAACAGAAATCTTTGTCTCGGCTTGGGGAATGGTGAGGGGGAAAGAGGAGGCAGGGATACCTGTAGTGGAGGGGGGTCTCGAGATGTATTCTTCTTCTTTCGGCTTGTTTTGCAGGTACTGGCTCGGATTTACCAGGTCACTCGTCGCATTGGGCTGGGAGGATAATACGCTCACAAAGAAATGGAAATTGATGAGGATAAATAAAACGAATAGGTTGAAACTAAATACTAATAACCGTTTTGAGCATAATAGTGCTCCTGCTCATTCGCCCATGGGCATAACTAAAGGAAAGCAAAACTACAGCGACTCGACAGGCTAACAATAAAACATCAACGAAATGCTATCGTCTCATCAAGAACCCTGATCCATCAGAAGGTCAGACATAATACGGATCGTCATAGGCACACATCTGAACGTTGATCTTGCCGATTTCGTCCTCAGCACTCTTTCCGCGTGGAGAAATTATCGAGAGCTCCACCTGAATTATGTTTCTGACTTATAGTAGGAATAAAGTAAAAGCAATTGAAAAAGTTCATTGTCGAGATCCCCAATTGATGTAAAAATCCTTTTTTTACTTGTTTAGTTCCCGACCATGATATCCGCAGGAATTAGCACTGCAATTTTTTTCTGCTAAAACATTTCCATAACGCTTTCCATAACCCACATCTCTACAGTCGTTGTCCATAAGGGCGATGAGCTCAGCGCGTCCCAGCAGTTTATCCGGTCCTATCCGCGACTCCCACAGCTCCAGCTTGTATTTTTGACGGCGTTCTTTGCTGAAGGTATTGAACATGAAATAAAAATTATTATCTTTTATAAAATAGTATAGTGAAATTCAAGAAATAGATACCTGTGGAAGAGGAACTGGTCATCCCACTTGGGCCTCGTCGTGGCGTGGTCGACGGACGTCGACGACTTCTCTCCCGCTGACGAGACTGTCGTGTAGAGACTGCGCTCTAAAAAGGGAGTGTTTATTACAGAGGGACAGATCCCAAGAACTTCGTGGCTTGCATATTATTTCTTTGTATTTTTGAACCTCATTGAAAGTGACATTCCCTACCCAGAATCGCCATGAGGAATATCTTGGTTAAGTAAATTTAATTATTTTATATTGAGATCTAACGTGGGAAGGATAACTGTATCGTACCCTTGTGGTCGTTGACTTCCGCCGTCCTCACCATCAACCGAGTGACGGAAGGAGCGATGCTACAGGTGAAGAAACCCGCACGGGGAGCGTGCTTCGTGATTGGCCGCAATCTGGAACAACCCGTCGTTGTGCGAAAATTACGATAATCAACAGTAATTTTCGAACGACGAAGCACTTCGGCCAAAGTGAACACTCACTTGAAATGAAAATCAGCATAAGCTCTCAGGAGGTACGTCGTCTGCTCGCGAGGGGCGAAGGTGGTCGGCATGAGGATGTATCTGATGGACTCAGCGTTGATGGGTTCATGTAAGTCACGGACCTTCCGGCTGGCAAATCGCGCACGGTCAAACAGACACTCCGAGAATTGGAATAGTCGGATGTTGCGACGCCTTCCATTGGCTGAAATACTCAGCATAATGGAATTGTGGATACGGATCAACCATACTTTAAATATTATTTCTTTATTTACCCACCTGATGTACTCGATACCGTCGATTCCTCTCCACTTTCATCATGTGCATTCCTATCGAAATGTGGGGTTCCCGCCGCTTGAGACCCTCGTTGATTTCTTTCTGCGTCAAGGAGAAATACATCTCGTTCGTACCCGTCGGCACCTCGAGCAGGTACTGGAAAAGGAGATGACCATGATGGGATTCGAACCAACTGCCACTGGCGAGACATGATTTTTTCCAACAGAACTTTGATATTATTCTTATGCATTTCAGAACAGTCTTATTCTTGATGTTTAGAATAAGAGAATTGAGTAACCATCTATGGATGCCCCCCAATACCTGTGGATTGCTGCAGCAAGTGGCAGTGAAGTTGAGGCAGCCGCCGGCGAGGTCATTCGGAGCCCCGCTCTTGGCTCCGTTCGTCGTCCATTCACCGAAGTGGATATCTTCGTGGAATCTGTTGATATTGAATCAAATTTGCGGTTTTATTTTATTGACTCACTTCTTGGCCAGCGAAAAATGGGACGTATTGAAGAGTTGGCACAAGGAAATGTCGGTGAAATATTCTACGAACGACGCCCATGGCATCCTGAAGAAGTATATTTTTATGTTAATAAATGGAGGTCCCTTTAAGTACAGGAAGTATTCTTGGACTTTTCATAAAAATTGAAAATATTCAATAACTAACCAAAACTCGCCATCCTCGTCGACTGTGATGCCGAGCTCGTTCTTGTGAGCGTCGGTGACGAATTCCCACTCTCTGCTTCCATCGGACCACGGCCCATTCCATTCCTTCTCCCCCCACGGATTCTGTAGTCGAATTAATCGCTCCTTCTCGGTGATGTCGTGGAAGAGGGACCTGATGAGACACAATAATGTACGGTGAGTGCACACTTGTGGATCGCACAAGTTCGTTCGGTGGACGCCAGTGGGCGGCTCACGTGTGTTAGAAGCATAAACAGTCGTGGCTTACACAGATTTTCCACCTTGCTGGTATCACTCGTGGTCTACACGAGTGTGTACAGCGTATGCCCGTTTATAACACAAGTGTGTATCTCGCACCCGATCTTCTCTGCCAATGACTTCTTTCCATGGTCGAGCTCGAGGTGGCTGATACCCGTGACAGCATAGGCATGACCCTTGACGAGGCCGCAGTCCAATGACATTTCGATCTCATCTTTCGTCCGGGCCTGCAAATGATTCATTTATGTATTGATTTACAGATTTATTTATAATTCTTCTTTTTTATTTTATGAAAACTCAGGTCAAGTGAACTTTTGCTCGTAATTGTCCGAAAGATCATGTCCGATCAAAGCTTGGCGCGAATGTGCGTCACAAGGGAACTACGACATCGGCACTTCAATCTTTTTATAGCCTTGCTGATAACCAGGAATAAATAGTTGATCTCTCACTGCTATCGCTGCCACGATCAGTGCTCCGTTGTCGAAGGAAGTTTTGACATGGTCGAAGAGTCGACCCGATGCAGCCAGTGAATCCTGCTGCGAGTATTTCACCACGTTGATCGTCTCGGCAACTCCTGAAATGGTAGTTGACGTGGTTCCGATTTTCGATGATCTGTTTATGGAATTCATGCCAAAATGCGGTACCCACCTCCACTGACGTCCTGCAGAGCGTCCGACAGACGGCCACCAACGAGGTTCTCGTAGCACCCGTATAACCTGACATAAAGATATGCAAATAGTTTTATTGATTTTTTCCGGCATCTACATAGTTCGACTGTAGTTCCTAGCGACACCTCAAGCTCACTTTGCAAATGCTTTTTCCAATAGCGCCGACCAGAATTCGTTCTTGGTCTTCGAACGCGCAAAGAGAAGTTTGCCAGATCTAAAAATCACATTCATTAATTTTTATTAAATAGATTAATTCAAATGAATCACCTTGTCGGTAGCAAATCGTCAATGACTACTTCAATCCATCGACCAAAGCGCCAGAAACAAAATCGGAAAATGCCGGCGTAGTGACGCTTCGAAGACCACTCCTGGCTGTCTGCGTCGGGGATCACCTGCAGTCTGCAGTTTAGCTGAGTTCCCGAGTTTGGGATTCCGTAATTTGCAAGATTTATTTCCATTTCTGGTTCGATTGAATAACGTTATTTAATTGAATTATGTACTGTACTATAATACATTGAAAAAGTTGACTGGATTCCTTGTCAGAGTGGATACCGCATTTTCCGAATCAGTTCGAAAATCGGTTCCGTGAACTGCTTCTCACCTTATTTAGTAGGGCTGTGTTGTGAGTGAGGGCGGAGCAGGCGGAGACGAACCAGCAGTTGCCTGATGTTTGTGATTAGTCTTTGGAACCTCGACCACTGAACCGCCAGCAGAGCCGCAGATTGTTCTGCGGCCTTGGCTTACATGCAGAAATGGAGATCCGCTGAGATCACCGCTATTTTGCAGAACATGATTAGATTACTGTTAATGAGATACTGATGATAGACTTGTAATTCTACAGGGTGGAAACTAGAAATTTTGGGATTCGGAACAATTCTTTGAAATTGAGAGGTTCTATTATAGGACGGAACTCACCCAGAATTCCCTGCGTGACATCATTGGGGGAGGCTCCTTCGACGAAGAGATGCGGGTCCTCTGCGATCTCCTACAATGAACTTCTTCCTGTTGAAATCGTCCGAAATGGTTTTTCTCTTCATTCACACATCACGTTCAAAAGAGATAGGGATCTATTCAGGGTTCGGCTTTTCGCCGTATTTCATGTTCGCTCACTGTGCCTACGTGCCCTAGAATTATTCCCCAGGGAAGTACGCTATTAGCACTGTTGGGAGTGTTTAATCGAAGGGCGCGCGAGGGGCAAATTTCGATCGA
Organism: Levipalatum texanum; assembly: GCA_014805385.1. Classification (NCBI taxonomy): domain Eukaryota; kingdom Metazoa; phylum Nematoda; class Chromadorea; order Rhabditida; family Diplogasteridae; genus Levipalatum; species Levipalatum texanum. The sequence goes on from JACMIG010000484.1 coordinate 8,135, forward strand.
AGAGAAGGAACCCTCAGGATGATGTCATCCGTGGAGAGTAATTGGTGCGGTGAGGCGTGAGCACGAATATTATCGCTGCACCTCATCTCTCTCTTGGTTATGTGCTCGATGATTTCGTAATGATTTATTGCGTCAATTATATTGACTTTTGATTGATTAGTTTTCTTTTGTAATATGATGCCACTAACCGCTGGCCTCTTCCACTCGATGTCCGTATGTCTTCCTTCCTCGAGGAACAACGAATAGTTGGTAGGCGGGAAGAGAGTGTCTACGAAGAGCTGCTGGCTCTTCTCACACGCTCTGTAAGGTATTACTTTTTTAGTTTTATTGTAATTTAGCGTATTTTGGTTAATATGTGTAAAATTCAGTATATTTGTATAAAGGGCGTCTGATTCCCTATGGCATGTGGTATGACTACCACGGGGCATGAGTCAACGCTATCAGCAGAGAAATTGTCTCTGCAATGGCGTCAAAAACAGATCAGTGCCCCCTCCGATCAACATGCTGAGTCAGTCGTGATGAATCGTTAGGAGAAAGGACAACTGTTCTTCGTGCATGTTTTGGCCCAGTTCCAAGTGCGATGGATTTAGTACTTGGCGGAACGTCTGGAATAAATTGATGAAAATGATGTCCGTAAACAAGTAAATTTCCGCCCGGAACACGAACTTATACTCTTAGAACTACAGTTATTGCGCCCTAAGGACATACAATACTTTCATAACCAAAAGCTATTCCTATTTATCAGGTTACGATCGGACTGTATCCGAACCATTGTCTCCAAAAAGGACTTCCGGATCATCACAAAATAATAAATGAAAGGATACCAACTTCCTCAGTTTTCCATATCGCTGCCCTCCGAAGTATCTCGAGCTCCCGATCCTCCCGCCATTGGCAGCGGCGGCCGGCGGAGTTTTGCTGCCCATTCAACACGAGTCCCGAAATAAAAAAAAGGCAGTCCCCGATGCTGACGTCGCGTGGCCTGAAAACAAAAATGACCATTGGATAAAAATGTTCGCCGTAATTCGGGTTGGATATAATCAAATCAATCGGCGGCGAGTGCTGAGTGTGGGTGGAGGGGGAAGGATGGAGAGAGGGGTATTTGTGTATCGGGCGCGCAGCGATGTTTTGAGTGCGAATAGTCGAGGAATCGAAGAGGACGAGGAGAGGAAGAGGATGGGAGGAGGGGAGGAGGACAGGGAGAGGAACAGCGTCCAGGGAGGAGAACCGACCGATAAACATACATACACGGTCAGGATCTGTTGTAGTCACCGCTCCCTACTACCATCGAGGATCAAGAATCGTACGGATGACGATCAGTCATTTTTGCAGATCAACTCGGGAAACAATTAACAATTTTTTAGGATCGGCATCAACTCATGCCTAGTTTCATGGCGTTTAAACATGGGAAATCTGTGGAAGTTGGGGGGAATGAGTCATGCTGATCAGAAATAGTCAGCATGCAGGGAGCAAAGCGATTCAGCAGATTGGCTCGAATCGAATGGAAGTATCGAGAAGGAATCAAGGGGGAGAGCAGCCATTAGGGGACAGTCAAGAATGAGATGAGAAGAGAAGAAGACGAGAGAAGACGAGGGAAGAAGAGAAATGGCCAGCAAGACGAACTGACGCCCGTTCCATAAGCCACGCCTCTGACAATGAGGGAAGGACGATAGTACTGATTGTGAGGGCAAATCGGAAGTATAATCATTGAGGACAAGACGACCGTAAAATAAACTCTGCAAAAATACTGTTTATTTCTTCGAACGAATCCCTCCCCCGCTACGGCGATTATTCAGCCAAAAATGCACAATAGAGAGTATGCACTGGGACGACGACGAAGAATGGATCAATCTGTACATGCACCTATGTTATCATTCAGCCTCAGTTCAATAACAGCGAGCAGAGGAGAGACGAGTAGTGGGAATATGCTAACTGAGAAGATACGAGTCTTATAATACTCGTTTGTTTGTGCCTATTCAAGACCTTCATATAAGAGTCCGCGTAGCAGATCTTGGACTGTGACACCATAAATTGGATCAATGAGTGCACGGCCGTTATCAATTGGTCGAGGACCACAACAGTTCAGTAACAGCAGAGAAGAGACGGATCGGACGATCTCTAATACCTTGTGACAGTCATTATAATCGCCTTTGGATACCGCGCGAGAAAAGGGCTGGCCACGAGAGGAATCATATCACAATGACGATTGTGTGAGGGATGATCGTAAATGACGCGGAAGTTGAGGAAGAAAGCTGTGCCATTGAATGGGAAGAGATAACCCCCCGGTACATTCCACACCCGAAAACACACGGGACCGCAGGGATTCCAATGATGTCTGTCCTGATATTATCAGCCACGGAATAGTCACGTACCTAAGAACAGTGAAACATGTTACGCTTACATACCAAGCGTGCGTACCTTTTAGCATACGAGAATCGAAAGTAGTTCGAACCACCACTATCAGCGAAGGAATAATGGTTACGAGAGAAAAGTCACGTAGTCTTATGAGATAAACGCAGAGACGAGAAACGAAATCTCGTTCAAAAAGTCACCCATATATGTAGGCTAGACTCGGAGATCGACTCGGCTGTGAACCTTGTGATACAGTGCACAAAAGGTCAGTTATTCGAGTAAACAAGCTGCAACAATAGATAAAAACACCTCACGAGGTGGCGCCAACAACCCTTCACAATCCCCCATAGAAAAAGAGCGCGTGGGAGTAGCTCACAATCAGACAGCACCCCACGCCTTCCGGAAATAGTCTAGATAATAATATGACACGACGGAAACGATGAAATACTTTATCACCCCCACAGTCAGGTTGGTCGCACGCCGAAGGGTCTAGAAAAAGGGCGACGAAAATGATGACAGCCCCCGTCACTTTTGCCTCGTATCTTTGTGGAAAGGCGTGAAAAGTCGCGGCGGATCAGATGGGAGGAAAGACGATTTGGATTGAGACACAGGCGGTCCTCGAGGAGGACGGAGGAGAGAAGGGAGGAGGGTATGAAGGAGAGAGGGGAGGAGAGAGGAGCACTCCTGACCTTGGGTGAAGAGAGAGGAGAGAGAAAGGCGTAGCGCCAAGATAGCAACCGATCGTTTCCTCTCCGCCTGTCCTCTCCTTCCTTTGCCTTGTCTAGAGGGGGAGGAGGGACAGCCACGGCAAAGGACAGAGGAAGTTGGCGTAGCGGAGAAGGACACAGATGCCTATCACTTGTCGCCACCTTCCTCGACCAGAAAGAGGGGCAATCGAAGAGTATCTAGCTGACTGAGGAAAGTAGGAAAATTGCGCGAAAAGTAAGGTGTCTAATGAGTGAGAGGTCATTTATTACGGTTGCTAATGGTATGTGAGAAAACGAGGGAATGACTTATGGCCAACGAAACAGGACACAATAAGTGGGAGGTTCCGCGTTGGACCAAGGCGCTAATTGCGTTGTGATCGAATGGCGATCACCTTGCGAAACGGTGCTGATTGGTTCGCGTTGCGGTTTGAGAAGAAGTCAAAGCGCCTTGCTCACAATCAAAGGGGCAACTCTATAAAGGCGCACGGTTTGAACTGGACGTGAAAAGAGTTTCTCTCCGTAGTGGATCTGCAGAAGTGGCCACTAATGTGTTCGCCCAACGAGGAAGCAGATCTCTTTCCGCCTCGGCTGAACACTGAAGAAGGGAATAGATCAGGGATCCCCATCTCAACTCCCATTTATCCTCTTCCCATCAATGGATTCACATTTCGATCAAGGAAGCAGTGCTGTCTCAATTTGATTGCCGCTTGAGCGGCGATCTCTTCTAGTTGATCCACGAAACAACCATCGAAACGATCGGTGTTCATCTCGTTTCGGTAGCGCACGTCGGAAGTCATGAACCTTGTTATGGATGATGTATGATTCTTGGAGTTTCATTTTTTAGAATAACCTATTCTTTGTGCATCACTATTCCCCAAATATGGGCGATGACAAAGGCCCAGAGTTCCGGATAGTGATGGGTGGGTTGGGAATCGAAGTACAGAGGTCGACAATGTGGTGATCTAATTGGATCGGAAATGCGGGTCGGGGGTGGAGAAGATTCCGAGTCGAACTGATTTGTCCCCGTCTCGGTGATTGAATCGGATCAACCCGAGAGCGAACTCGTGAGCGACGATGGAATGGGGACGCTTTTGGTTGCACTCTTTGATCAGGTTCATCTCATTTTCGTAGAACCCAGTAATGAGCAAGTTCACATCAAAGCTTGTCCGTGACAAGACAACGATGTATTATCGAACTTTTGAAATTGTTAAAATCGCTTTCATTACGGACTGCCATTCTCCAGAAATATTGATGCCTAAAAACTACTCCACATTCTCGATGTTGTCTAGTTTCTTCCCCATGACCGTCTAGTTTGTGGCATAGACTTGCCGGTAGTGTCCATGTCAAAAACAAGACGAAACTAGACGAAATTCGATGGGCAGGTGGACGAAGCTAAACGGGTAGTTGGACAAAAACCCGCCGGTCATGGCAAGCTGGTCGTCTAGGTAGAAGAAAAAAGACGTCTAGTTAGCGGAAATTAGGCGTCCAGGTGGCCAGACTAGCCGATATCATCTGAACCTGAACGAAACTAGACAGACCTAGACGGGCAGATGGGCGAAATTAGACAATCAGCTCACAAATAGAATTTTCACGATTTCAACAAATTTCACTGCGAAGACCGTACTCGGACATTCCACTATCATCCTCGTGATCCGGACTTATTGTTAGAGCTTTGATTCAACGAGTGCCCATAACCACCAAACTTTCCAAATATCAGATTTGTAATCTTTTTGTAGTGTGTCGTGTGGTCCTAATTCGGTTCGGTCTGTGCCTGCAGAGGAATGAGGACAATTGGAAGAGACGAATACTTCCTTCTTCGCCTCAAACCAGGCACAAAAGTCCACGGCACATTAGGTTTTTCGAAATGTCTTCGGACACTAGCATTCAACTAGTCTTCTGTCAATACACAACGGCTGTAACAAAGAAATACATTGAATGTCTGGTAGAGGAACATCATCCCATCGAGGCTCCGACTCTATCTGAGCCTCGATGGATTTCCCGCATGATGTACTGGGGACTGAGAAAATAATGTGTGAAAACACGTTTTTTTTCGATTTTTGTGTATTGTGGAAACTCCCAGTAAATACACAAATCGTCCGCATTTCCGAGTCGGCGCACAACCGTTACATCTCCATTATCACAGCACCCATAAAACAGCGAATGCCATGTTAGCACTTCGTCAAGTAACCATAAACCTTGCAACCTTATAGGTTTATAATAAATGGATTTTTCACAGTTAGTTTAGACTACGCAATTACACAAATTTGAGTTCCCGACAGTACGTGCATTCCCGCACTTCAGTTGGTGGTCCCTCTCGTGTTCGAGGCTAACGCGATCGCACCCGAAGGTCGGAACCAGAGATCTTAGCATCACTTTTGCCTCTTCCTCAATGTTGCTCATCGGATAAATTAATTCGATCATGATGAGTGGCCTTTTGATCGAGCAGCCCATTACTGGCGGTGGTCCACTGCGCCGGAAGGAGCGAATAAGCCTTCTGAGAAGAGGAACGAGGCACGCGTTCGGGCAGTGATGAGTAGTAGGACATGACGAATAGGGCAACACGCGTAATCGCAGACGATTCAACGACTCGGCCAGAAGTTCACGAGAGTGGGCGAAAATGCGCCAACGTGGAGGCGATTCGAAGGTGGCGATTTTACGATGAGGAACTCTGCGGATTCGATCATCTTTTGGACTTGACACGAACTTGAATTAGATCATCAACGAATTTAATGTTTCAATTCTCAGGGTTGAAAAGGCTGGCCCACTATGAATTGAGCATATTCGCTCAGTGAGCGGTGGTATCGAAACGAAAGCGACCAACTTGAAGGCTGTTCCTTTTTAGCTTCTTTACAGTATTTCTTGATGATTGAGCGGAATTGCAGACGATCTTCAGTACTCCGGTAATTGGATCTCGTATGCGTATTCAGCAGTTGAGTGTTATCCTTGGCTATCATCTACGGACAAGGAAAGCCCAGATTCGTCAACTGTATCTTCTCACGAATCAGGAATTCAACTCCACCCTTGCCTTTTTTGCATTTCTGTTGAACTATTGGCATGTGGTTGAATCTACTACTCCGTATCTCTGCAAACTTGCCCGATGACGCCTTCGCCCTTTCATCCGACCTCCTCGAACTATCCTTCCTCCTCTCCCATCTGCGTGTGTCGTGACGTCCTTCGCCCCGTGCAGAGTCCACGCGCAATTTCCCACGCGGACGACTCGGAGGACGAGAAAAGAGGCTGGGGGGCACATCTTCAGTGGCTACGCACGTCTGAGGGAAAGGACGAGAAACATTCTCAATGGTCAACCAGCGAATTTCACACTAAACGTGCGTCATTCGAGAGATTCACGAGGTCTGCCAAAGCTCCGGGAATGCCTAGATTGCTTCTCAATGAGTTTCAGAAATCCAACTTCTTTTTTCGTGACAGTTTTGGGGCTCCCCCTAAAAATGTATTCGAGAAATAACGCCGGCTGACCAAATTAGACTCTAGTGAGGCCCTATTTCTAAAGTCGGAATCCTCGTCATCACAATAAACACCCCCACAAGTATAGTTAGTTGTCCACTGAAAGGGCGAGGAGTCTGACGAGTTAGAGGGGGGCCATGAAACTTCTCCGTCCGTCTAAAGGCCGACGGGTGTATTTAGTTAGCCTCACGCCTCGACGGCTCCTCCCGAAATACCCCGGGGGGCCAGACGCACTAAATTTGTCTTCTTCTGTGTGAGAGCGACGTGGACAAATAGAACGGATCGGTCAGGGGAGCTCCTGCTCCCTTCCAGGGCTCCACCTCGTGGTCTGGCTTCTCTCCGTTCACGCAGAGGGACATCGGGAGGAGGGGAGGGTCTGGGAGGCTATGGCATGAGGATGGGGAAGGAATGCCCCGACTTGGCTCCCCGATCTCGGATTGCACGCCCGCTCTCTTCTGGCGTGTCGCCATTATTGCCGCCCTCTACTTCATGATGACTGTTCAGCAGAGAGGCAAATACTTCCAAGTGCGGATAATTTCTCGTTCCTTTCGGACTGTATGTCTCTTATGGATTACGATTTGTATTACGTTCATTTTTATCATCGTATATGAGACGGAACTTCCGGTTCGCGAACTTATATGCTCGTGAAACTATGCTGATAAACTTCACCTACCGCACTGTTTTAGGCATCATTTTCCTCTCGATGGTTTGATCATAACAGTCGAAAGGGGGCTCCCGACTCTGCAACGTGACGAAATGCGGCGTGGCGCTCCCATTGGGGGGTAATTCCTACTCCCTTCTTCTCCCCTGAGGGGGTCGCTGCTGCCGGAATGATTCATCCCAGCCAGTTCAGCATTCCTCCCGTCGTCGCTACTCAATCGCGAATGCGTGCAAGGCATCAGCTCATTATTCCACTTTATTGTCTCGCCGGCGTGACAAGGCCAACAAGTTGATCGTTTCGTTTGATGTCGTTGTCATGGCCGCGCAAAATCATCATCTTTCTTGCGTACATGGGCGAAATCGCCACGTAAGAGAGAAGGCATACAATAGAATGTGCCCTCATTTGACGTGTTCGGCACGTGAATCACCTTGCTTGCCATCATTATTGCCAGAGTCTACGAGGTTGCCCAGCCCGGCGCGAAGAACAAAAAAACCCATGGTTCTAATTGAGTTCCTGCCTCCTCCTGACGTGTAACACGTGAGTCACGACTCCTCTCCACCACAACATGTTACTCATCCTCGTCTGTCTCGTGTGTATTAGCCCCATCACCAGGGTGCATCGGACTACCGTAGGTTCTCGAGGCTGGCTCTAGCATCATCAACCCCCCAGGGGGAAAGCGATGCACCCACCCGTTCATTCGCTCCCTATCTTTCCCTTTCCTCCATTTCACTTGGAGTCGTCACGTTCACGTTTTGGTCGCCGCCTTTTGTCATTGCCACTGGTCGTCTCTCCGTAATGTGGTCGTTGAGACCGAGCCGAGGCCATGACAGTTCTCTACAGTAGGCACTGTCCACTCTTGTGGTCCCTTCTTCCGTTGATCGCTCTGCGTGTGATATTATTTGGCGCGTGCAAAACGTGTAGGGTGCAGGATTTGAAATCAACCTGGGGACTTGATCAATTTTCATCCCTGCCCTCTCCTCCCTCCCACTGTCTCTAAGTGTCAGAGACAAGGGTCGACCATGGAGGGGTCAGGCAACCAGAGGACGGTTGTCTACTGTGCACAGATCAAGTATGTCATCATATGATGCACCACCTCACGCAGCGTCCGCCCCTATCACAGAGTTGATCTCCTTCCACCGAACCAAGACATTCTAAATAACCTTCTAACTTCCGACTCCTAAACTGCCTTCAGCCAAGTGTCTAAACCCCTATGTCAGCATGTCTGACTGCCATAGGGTATTAGACACGCGTGTCTATAGTCTGTGAATAGGCTTGAAACGTGTGCAATAGTGTGATACCGTGAACACAGTGTACCCGCCCCCATCTCGGTAAGAGGTTTCATCATCTGATGCTCGAGATGAGCCTCTGATAGTGTATGAATTTTGTTGCTCTCTTGCCCGCGGGGCACAAGACTCTTCTCTCTCGGTCATAGTAGGAGACACGACGTTCCTTGTCGACACGTCAGTCAGGGTGTTTCCCTCCTACTTCGCCGTAACGAATGACGCATTCTCTGCGTTACTCTCTGCTCCTGTTTGATGCTTGTTTAGTGCCGAATCAATGTATGTTCAACGAGCTTTATTTGTTTTCGCGGATTTCTTATCCTTGAACCGCAGATTCTTTGATCCTATACCCTATCAGACTCGTTGCTCCCAGTGGGCGCGTCCATTCCTATCTCAGTTTTTTTATCGTGCTTCAGGTGGCGAAAGTGCACCGTTCCCACGCCCATTTGATTCCCTCCCATCGTACGGTATCTCGTCGATCCTCTCCTCCTTTTCGTCACCCTCTCCCTCTCCTTCCCTCCAGTGGCTGGTCACTTCGAGGGTGGCGGCTCCCATAAAACCTTTGACTGCCCGCGCGTCGTCACACAGCCGGTCGAGATCTTTTCCCTCCATCCTCCCTCTCCCATCTCTGCTCTCAGCTTGGACTTCCGCCTCGTCGTCGTCCTTTGATCTCTTCGCTCTTTTGTATGATTCTGAACTCCATTCTCCCGTCGCAAAATTTGCTAAGCGCGATCGCCTCTTGTTTTGGTTAGAGGGAAAAGCGCCTGATCTTACTAACAAAAATCACCGTTATAACAGGCGCCTACAATGTCCCTGATTTTTGGGTCTAAGCCGTCCATAAAAATACCATGCCGAAAAATGCTCGCAGAACTTTTCCTACTCCTGCTACGGTCTGTTAGATACCTGTTCTATCGTATCTCTCAAGCATCACAGAACTCATCACTGTAGCCAGCGATCTCGTCAGTCGCATCAGCCCCATTTCACTTCGTGCAAACTCGGCGCCCAAACAACATTAAGAGTGCCGTGCCCTTTTATAAAGCACATCCTGTTGATAAATTAAATCCGCGGGAAATACTCGGCTACGAGGCGGAGATCGAGGAACATCATCATCTCTTGATAACATCCTCGGAAAAGGGGCGTGGCCTGGAAGGTCCCTCTCTATACCTCCATGGAGGGGTCAAGTCTTCCTTTCGTTGTAGAACACACGCCCTGTGTGCACAGTCTCAGTTCTCCCCTTCGACGGGAGGTGGCCCTCTGGCTATTTCTGGCGCGCCCCGCTTGTTTGACCCCCTCGCTATGTGTGCGTGCGGGTTCTAGTAGGCGACGACGGCCTCCCTCCGTTGTCCCTCTACAGGGCAGAGACGTGCTCCCCTTTGTGAGGAGTGACCCGGCCTCCTGAACAGCCTGCAATCGGAGTAGTCGGGACAAAGGGCGTGTGTTCGAGAGGAGGGAGGGAGAGTGGGCATTCTCGGATGGCCTCCACCACTTTGACCATTTCGCGCCCGAGTGTGTTCTTGCGTTGTTTTCTCTGGTCTACTTCTAGTACACTAGGAGAACTAGCCAAGTTCTAAATAATCAGAAACCCTTGAAACTTGAAAAGCATCGGCGATCCAAAAGCACCTAATGTACCGTTCCGTACGCGGCAGTTCTCTCTCCATTGAAAACGAGGTTTCTCTCGTCGTCTGGTAGAATAGGGAAAGAGTTTCGCGCCTATGAATTTGGATTGCCGACAATAATAAATATGCCATGGCGCCCTCACAAAGATCTTCTCCCTTCCGTGACGCACGATCTCTTGTGATAATCTCGTGGGAAAAGAACAAAAAACACGGCTCCTGCCTGCTGTTTTCAGAACATTTCTCTCCCTGAGCGTCTTCTATTTCGAGTTATTGTCTACAGGCGTCGCCCCTCATAGATAGTATTAGCCAGATGCCGCCGCTGTCGTCACAGAGAAGATCTGCCCTCATAGACTGTGAAGGGAGAGAAAAGGTCTCGCTGTTTACAAGAGACGGCCACCCACACGTAGTTACTGTATCTCTTTGAGAGTTGAGCAGCCCTGTGCTGTCTTCGCTTGGCTGAAGCCTCGCGGTCTTGGTCATACTCAATCGTACCCAATCTCAAGTCAGGGTCATAGAGGAAGTAGCTAAAGGTCTCGAAGATTTATGATATCCAAGCTCGTTCAGGCCAAATAATTTTGAAAAAAAAAGGAAATGTAGTGTTATGGCGTCAAACTGCTCCCTCACAATCAACCACTCAGTTTCTTTCATGCGGCCCCCTCGTCGCTACTATTTCCCCGTAGGCGTTCTATTCGTTCTGGTTGTTGTTGTTGTTGTGTCTTGGCCCTCTTCTCGTCCGTCCCGTAGGCCCCATTCCAGTGGTCACTACTACTAACTATTTACTACGGGGCCGCTGCTTGTTTTGTTGTCCTGACACCTTCATCGGAGCCTTTTCGTCGTCCATGATTATGCCTCTCCTACAGGAAGGAAAGCGCTGTTGTCAGGCCCTGGAGAGTGACCAGTGGGTATTTCCGGGGGGACGGCATTTCGTAGCCCGCTATTACTATGGGTGTGTAGCAGCAGTCATTCTTTCGATCTCTGCATAGGCACCAAACGGGATTGGAGGAATAGGCCCGCCAGGAGAAGGAGAGAGAGGGAAAGACCCCCTCATCGTCTCCTTCCAACCACTATGCCGCACGACAATGACGGGACACCTTAGAATAGTCGCGGACTGAGGATATGATACGATCATGATTGTGCAAAAAATTATCATGGATCGACAACGAAACGTATCGCATATTCAAGTTTTTGGAGCTTATATTAGCTGGCGTTTTTGATTCCAAATGGAAATGTTTTTATAGCGAACAAATCGGATTCTGGATCCCCTTCAAGCCCCTAACTTCCATGGTTGTTTGTGGATGACATCTTTGTGCCCTCGATCAACCTCGCCCAATGGTCAGCAAAGCATAGAGATGATGGACTCCCTTGCATGCGCGCAGCCCGCTGTGTAACACGTCGAAATGTGAAATCTGGCATCTCGGTTGGGGGGTGTAGTCCGGCCAAGAAGAAGAGAAATGCCCAGATGACCAGTCTCTCTCCCGCCGTCGTAAGGCGCACGCATTATTTTGAGGCTCGGTCTAGGCGGGACGGGGAAGGGGACCCCGCCTGCAATGCTACTGTGTATCCCTCGGACGGCTACTACGACTGGTCATTCCATGCCCAGCCCGCCCCCCGTTCGTTTGTTTACTCCTCTGGACACTCTGCCGGAGCGTCCGAGAGTCGCATGGCCACAACACTCCCCGGCTGGCGCAGTGGTATGTGCACCCGCCCGGCGGCTAAGACTTCGGTGGTTCGAGTCCTAGGGTGGGATTGAACTTTTGGTAAACAGCGGGGGTTGGGTGGCAGCCATTGGTCAGTCAAGAAGCACTCTCCCCGACGCGCCTGTTGTTTCTCGTGTGGGAGGGCTAAGAGCGTCACGTGTCGTACGTGGCTGAAACGCCAGCTGATCACCCACTGGTCACTCAGAGGCAGACCTCCTCCTTTCGTCCTCTCATCCTCCTCAAAAGATGCAGGTATTTGCTGGAATAATACAGTACTGTCGTGGCCGGGTGGAGGGTGTCCAACGGGGCCGTCGCGCCTCCTTTTTTACGACGTAGATCCATGTACGTCGTCTCTTTGGACGCTTGTTGCTCTTTCAATCACCTCCTTCCATCTCTCAGTGGGAGGGCCGATGGAGAGGGTAGAAGACTGTCTGCGTCTCCTCCTCCTCCCACTCTCTCGCTGGGAGCGAGGGAGCCGAGTTCTGATCTATCGGTGCAGCGCTCCTGAAGGCAGTGTGTGTCCACTCGCGCCCTACCTTAGGAACCCTCTTCTTGTCTGGGACCTCCGCGATGGCCGTACTCTCTGACTCTCTAGAGACCGTGGGGAAGAGGAGTCCCCAGGCGTCTACAGAGGGAGTCAACTGGCCCCTGAATCCACGGGAGTGTCCACTCTGTTTGTGGAAGGAGGGAGGGTTGCGAGGGGGGGGGAGGGGGGACTGTGGAGCACAGCCCGCCCTCCAGGGGTCGTCCCCCCTTCGTTTGACTTCTACCTCCGAGGGGGAGGAGGGACACCAGTTCAGTTTACTCTCGAGTGTCTCGCGCAGCTGCCGCCAGAGTCCGTGGACACTTGTTACGAGAGACCAAAGGACCGAGTAGTGGGTCCACGGAGGGCACGTTGTACTACTCCGTTGAGTCACCGCCTATCTATTACTGTTTATCCCAATTAAATTTGTCTCTTTATCATCCACAGTATCGTCCTTCTTGTCACCACGAGATACCGTACTCCCAAGTCATCGTCCTTGACCCTCTGCTCATGAATTCCATCGTAGGCATGGGCCTATCTTTCCAGGAACGGGGCCTACCGTATGCTCCTCCCTCCTCTTCTCTGGTAGTCTCTCCCCCCTCGGCTACTCGGGGCCCGCCGTTTTCCTTGTTGTTGTTGTGACACGCGCGGCGCAGTGCGCAATGACCATTGCCCCATTCCCACTGTGCCATCCTCTGCCTCTCCTCTTCTCCTCCCCTTCCCACTCCTCCTCCTTCCCTTGTCTCCCTTGTGACCCCCACCACAACACCCTTCGGGGGGCAGAGGTTCCATGCTCCACGGTCTTGACCAGTCTCTTTCTGCTCCCTCGGATCATCGCTAGAGAGAAGGGAGAGGAGGAGGGGGAGGAGGTTAGAAAGAGGAGGTCCTGGCCCGCCCCGTCTGCACAGCCCTCTCTGCAGCAGGCGTAAACAACGAGGATGGCACACGCCCCCCGCGAGCCACTGGTCATTCCCTCCTCCTCCTTCTGGTCCTCTTCCTTCACCCCGTGCGCGTATCACCCCCTCGAGGCGAAGTTCCCACAATATTTAGTGTGAACCCGCCCCATGAGGCATCTTCCCTCATCATTTCTCCTCTCTTCACTCGGTCATGCTTCACGCCCCCTAAACACTCCCTTCTCCTCCTCCTCCATTCCCTTAGCCACTCCTCCTCCGTCGTCGTCGAGCACTTTACTATCCCGACACGCTCCAAGGAACCGTGCCGCTTCTCCATTTGGCACCTTATCCACAGAGGAGTCTCCAGGGGTTACTGTACGTCCTCCCTCCCAGAACCTAGAGGACTACGGTAGCCACTTTCTAGGAATAGTCCGAGTTATTTTTGGGGGGTAACTTTGCAAGTCCACGTGTGCAGGCGGAGGGGAGCGTCATTGGGTATTCATGCAATGTTGCGGGCTCTGAGTCTCCCCTCTCTGGAGCTCGTCTTCCAAGAGCTCCTTGACCTATTCTTCCTGGAAGACTCACTCTCTACATTCGAGTCATATGTGCTGATGTCTGGTCGAGTCGCAGCGCTATTTCATGATTTGTATTTTTCGAGGATTACAATATTTGACCATTCCTTATTACAGTCCACTCCCTCTGATCTCACTGGACTCGCGATGGGCGACGTCGTCGTCCCCGTCCTCATCCCCACTGTCTCAGCCCCCGCCGAAGAGTCGCCGCCCTCCTCCGTTACCGTATCCCCGCCAGTACTCGCACGGGTAAGCCCTTTTTAAGGTTACTGATCACTGTATGATATCATCAATAATAGCGATTAAATATTTTTATTACATTTTTGCTTCAGACCGCCGTAGTCTCTCCCTCCGCCTCTCCCTCCTCCTCCGGCGGATGCTCCTCACACGAAGACTCCCTGACGACGGTGGCCGAGGACGACTCCTCCTCCGCCAAGTCGCTATCGGACAGTGGTCCCGTCGTCATCTCCGCGCCCGGTGGACCACCCATTATCGAGGTATACCCCCAGAGAACACATTCGTCTTTTTTAAAGTACGAGTGTACTTCTAGTGTTGCTTACCATTAGAATCGCAGCGGATTACTCACCCGTTCTGACCCCTTACGTGATGAAATGTGTGCATACATTTCATTTCATCAGAACCGTCCCACCTCGAAAAAGGGACACGGTGCTGGGTCTCCGTTGCTGCACGTTGTGCAACGTAGCTCTAACCCTGAGGGTACACTGCTGGTCAAGGGGAGGAACGGCGACCCAAGTGGTCCAGCCCGTACAGTAGCCTCTCTCTGACATAGTAGCATGGGGAGCGGCCGTGGCGTCGTTGAGAGGCGCTGCTGGCCATCGGTCAAAACAGCCCCCGTCCGCCTTCGCTTCCGTGCACGACAACGACAACTACTTGTTGTCCAACGGGGCGGGCGGTCACTCGCCGTCCTCAGGAATGTCCCCGCATCCCTATGCCATTTGCCTCTGGCGTCTTTCTTCAGTCGGGGATAAACAGGACTGACTGCTTTATCGCCTTTGCATCTTCGAGGTCTCAAAATAATGGGACCTCGTCCGGGTTGTTATCCGCATGCTACAGCAAAAGCAGCTGGGTGGTCAGCAGAAGCCCCTCCGAGTCCCTCTCTGACCACAGTATACAAAACTCTCCCCCCAGGGGGGGCCAGAGCGACGCTGTACAGCTTTACAAAAGCTAACGGGGCGCATACAAGAATGTCGTAGTCGCACTTTTTAGTGCCCCGAGGGCCATGGGGGCTATTCTTGAACGCCCCGAAGGGAACTGTACGATGTTCAACACTGTTTGCGAACGGGGCCGCCGTGTGTATCGACTACAAGGGGCATGGCGAATTGTTGCGCAGACTGGTCACTTTGACTCGATGCATTCAGCCATCCGGCCGACTATTGATGACCTCATCAGAGTATGCCCCAGGGTGAACGAGTGCCCCCTCCTTGTTGACCCAACGGCAATCTCTGTTTGGGCTCCCGAAACATTGGCCGTTTCACTCCACGTTCAGTTCCCTGATCGGGATCAAACAGGCCATCAGTCTTTCACTGTCCATTTGTGGTCGAAGCTTCCAAGCCATCGGTTCAGGCGTCTCTTTTGACTCACTCAAGCGAGCACACACAAAACAGTTGACCAGGCGAGGGCTCCGTTCAGTGTCCGTCACCTCGCCTCGCCCCCCAAAATAGCCCTCAGTTTGTTTGCAGCCGCGAGTGGGAGAACCGAGCCGTCCCCTAAGGGGGAGGAGGAGGGGGAGGAGGGGGTGGACTCCCCTCTCCGAAAAAAGACGAGTCAAGCAGCGCAAACAGTGGAAAGGTTGTGTGTGTATTGTCCTCTGACTCCTGGTCGGCCAAGTTGTGAGAAAGGGGAGAAAGAGAAGAATCGAGGCGTCGGGCTCCTCTTCAATCTCCACTCACGGGGAGGAGAGAGAAGGAGAAGTGAAGAGAGGGCGCACGGCCAAAGGGGAAGGGAGTGAGAGGCATCGCCTGGAGATTCTCACCGCCGTGGTGCAGAAAACGGAGTGGACAGAAGGGGGTGACCCCCCTGGAGGCAAGAGTACACCGAGCGCGTCCCAATCTGTCCCGTCACCAGACGATGAGGGACCCTGGAAGGGGGGAACTAACTTTGTGGACTAGAGAAAGCTCTAGAAACAAGATACCTAAAGAAAAGTCCTAACAGCGAAAAGAAGACCTAGTAACTGAAGAAAAGACCTAATAACTAAAGAAAAGGAATATCTAGTATTTATTTCATTGCAGGTAAAATGCGGCCCTCTTCACGCAAAAATGCACGTGGAACAATTTCTGTGCCCTGGGATACATCAGCCCTGCATTGAACTTGACGGTAAATTGCGAATCAGGATCGGGACCTAACCGTCGTGAATTGCAGGCGAAATGATCTCACCCAAGGAGTTTACCGTGCGCGCCAACAAGGACAAGCAGAAGGACTGGAAGGGCAGCATTCGGATCGGGAAGAGCAATTTGAGGTGGGCCCTTGGAACTATAACATTTGAATGATTCGATAAGACTCTAATATCTCTTTTCCAGATCGCTGATGGAGATGCGCTCGTTCGACTTCTACAACCACTCGCTGTTCTGCTCAGCCAAGTGCCAGTCCCGCAACTACATTACGCCCAAGTCGGCCCTCAGTGGTAGGCTTCCATCCAATATTCTATGATCGACAAAATCGATGTCTGAATCTGAAAATGCGTCAAGCACTTTCAATTAAACGACCACCATTATTATCTGGCTTGATAGCGTTATTCGACGGACTTTGTTCTATGATGTAGTGCACTCATGACAAAGAAGACTCGATGTTTGACTTCGAGATCTCATCACGAGTCAAACCAAGGTCGAAACATCCATGTCGAATAGTCTGTGCGAATCCGTACCCAGTGAAACGACAATGGGCTTTGATCTAGGAACTCTAGTCTGATGCACTCGTTTGAGCACATTTTCTCAACTAGTCAAGAAGAGGAAAGAAGTTCTATAAATTACGAGGGACCTTGTTCAGGCAGTAGCTGCTCGATGAGCGAGAAGTCGCCGACGTCTTCGAGCGAATCGGACAAAGACAGCAGCAGACGCAGCTCCAAATCCTCCATCGAACACCTCATCGCCATGCAGATGGGACCCAAGCCGCACTTATATGGTAAAGCTTTAATCTTGAAGGCCACAGATTTTTAAATGACAACGATCAATGTGAAAACCAGAGATCGTTGTTTAGCAATGGAACCCTGAAGCTTAAAAACCGTCATAACTAAAAAGTAATTGCAGGAGGCTACGGCTCCGATGCTGACGTCCCTCCTCCTTCGCTGTCCCAATTCGTTCACCTCAGCCAGGCACTCAATAACAACAACAACATCGCTGCAGCGCGAAACAGCAAGGAGGAGGTGAGCGAAGAACCAACTTCATCGAACAATTTGAAGTTGCAGCTGATCGAAGTCGACGACCACCCTCACTCCCACATTCACCCCGTCGCACGCGCTCCTACGCCCCAAGTACCAACTACGGAACAAGTCACGGCGCTCATGCAGAATCGTCAGTTACTTTACATTATTCCGTTAAAAATAGAATTTTTATATTTATAAAATTTAATATTTATGCTATTCCAGAGCCCCTCGTCTTCTGGCATCAGATGGCGTCGCTCGGCCTCCTGCAGGACGCAGTGGAATTGGTGCAGTCGGAGGTGGATGCAGTGAAGTCTGCCTCGAAGGGCGGTGCCCATCCGCCGGCCAAGGCAGCCGACACCCTCAGTCGACTCGCCCTCACCCTTCACCTCGGTGACACACTCGCACAGCGCGTACGCACGAGGACTATGCTCCAGCAGAGCAATATGGGTCAGTTTGATCATCGAAACTTTCTTACAAATCAATAATGAATGGTTACATAGTTTATAAAAGTCAATTACAGAGCTGGAGCGTAAGCGCCGATTCGAGCCCTACCCATCCACCATCAGAGACGCCATGAAGCGCCCGACCTACAGCGACCTTCTGCTGCTCAAGAGCGAGGTTCGCTGTCATCCATTAACTCAGTCATAATGTAATCCCTTCAGGAGAAGCCCCCGGTCTCGACCTCTGCCTTCGCTTCGGTCAACTCGGCCTTTTCCCTCCCCTCCTCGGCGACCACCACTGCCCAGCAGCTGGAGCTGATCATGAGGCTATCGGCCCTACAGCAACTGGCGACCTCCAATGCCGTCATGGCTCCCGCCTCCTACCCTCAGCTGGGCCAGTCCACGGGACTCGCCCCTCCTCCTCCCGCCCCTCCGCTCATCGTTCCCGATTCATTCAATGCCCAGCTCACCGAGGCGCTGCTCAAGATGCAGGCAGCCCAGGCAACGCCTGTAAACCCCGTGTAGAACCCTCATATTTATCCCACATTTGTGAAATATGTTAATATTTTGAACTTGTGTGAATAGTCAGAGAACTAGAGCTTATTATTTACAGTGCTTTCGCTCGCACTTCATCGGTGTATTATCACTTCGTTCCGTCTTTCAAGGCGTCCGCGCACCCTCGGTATCACTCGAAGCTGTATACAATAGCCTCAGAATTGTGAAGACCGCTAGGGTGCACGGGGGCCTACTCTCAGTACTTGGGGTTTCCCATTTTGTTCCGCATTATTTTTTGTCTGAATTTATAGTTTTGCCTCCAAAGTAGCTTAGCATCCATACGGGAGCACGAGAATTGTCTCGCAAACCACACAACTTTGTAGACTGCAAAATGATCCATCTCCGCAATGATCTTGCAATGGAATCCCCGTTCCCTCCACCCTCTCCCAGTGTCGTTTCCTCCTGTGTAGTAACCGTGCTTCCTCCCTCTGCAATCTACAGTAATATCCACACTTTTACCACCTCGACCGTCCCGCCAGTCAATGCATATTCCGGTGTTGTAAAGTTTATCTCACTACTGCATTATTTATCCCCGCATCCCTCCTTCCATACGAATGATATTCATGATACGTCAGTATTTACAGTTGAACGTAGAAATCGCCCGTTTAGAGTCAATCGTAGCCTGAACCGATAGTTCTTTTCCCGCTTTTTGATCCGTTCGGTTTTCTTGCTGTCATTACCACACTCACTAAACATAACCACCAAGAGTTATCTCCACACTCGCTTTCCTCACACGCAAATGTTTCTGTCTTTCGCTTCTACACCCCGTGAAGTCATCATGAGCGTCTTTCAGCTAGGCTATCTTCCGGCCGAGCGGGGAGAGTGGGGGCGGTCCGGGGGGGGGGGCGGGGGCGGGGGGGGGGGCGGGCGCGGGGGGCTCGGGAGGCTGAGAGGGGGGGCAGGGCGGCAGTCGGCGCAGAGAGTGAGGAGTGGGAC
>JACMIG010000485.1:8583-27941 GCA_014805385.1 Levipalatum texanum
GGTATGCTTATTTTGGCGAAAAACCGCAGTTAAAAATAAATACGAGCAACCAAAGATTTGCGGAACTTCATTTTTGGTCTCGAAGCGAAAGCCTGTTCGAGACCTACCGTACCCCTCACGGTGCTTGGGGTCACCCAAGGTGTCTTCCATAAATATTTGGCCCCCAGCTGTCGACCCCCTGTTCACACGATATTTGAATGATTTGGAATTTCTGTCTTAAATTCTAGATCTTTCTACCAATATCCGAGAAACATAGTTGAGTTGACTTGTTGTTTTTGTGTTGTATTATTCTAGAAAGTTCTACCGAAAACGTGAGAAACATACTAGAGTAAACTTGTGGTTGACGCTCTCGTGCACGAGGCTGCCGATGTAGGACAAAACTGCGGGTCTGAACAGCTCATTTGTAGATATTCTTTTTACCCTGGTTACCTTGCCGTCGGAATATTCTTGTAGATCTCGATGGCGTCCTTTGTCAATTTCTCCGCAGAGATGCTGCTCCTGAAATGAAAAATTTTACCGTATCGTACTTGGGAGCTGGCCCGTTATCATTACCAAGAAACGCATGAATTTACATTTCGTAGAACCCAATTATTCCGATCACTTATCTGGCGCTCATGAGGGGTTCAATTACATACTGCCGTCAATAGTATTTCTTCTAGTTTCTAGGACAAAGAAGGCTCCTCTATACAAGTACATAATAAAAATAACGATTGGAATTGGCGACTTACCAGTAGGGCCGACTCCTATAGATCTCTTCGGCGGAAAAGCCCGGATTGGAAAGTTTGATGAAGTCATCCAGAAGGCGGTCATGGTACCTCTGAAACGATTTATCTGCAGAAATCTGTAGATGGCTGACAGAACCATCGGAACTATTCAATCCATCCAAACCTTGTCCTGGCTTCCTTTAGTCCCAGATGGTTTTGGCGCTGCGGTCTCGGGAGAGACGGAAGAAGATGCGGAAGCGAGTTGAGACGGCTGTGTTGGCTGCGCGGACGTTGTCGCAGGCTTGGCACCGGAATCTGGAGAAGCCGGCGATTGCTCCATCACTTGCGCTGGAATTGAACGTGATCGACTTGTAAAGGATATTTAAAAATCAATGTTAATACGAGAAATTACGTCGAAAAATTCGGAAACTTTCGGAAAGTTTGAAAATGCTCAAATATGATCGCAAACTGACACATCATGAAATCTGGTCTTATTTTGTCCCGAGTGGAAAATGTGAAAGTGATTGCAAACTGTACCAAATACGCGCAGCGCATCTTCGGACGTGAACTTTTTCAGGTTCGACGTTGTCGAGTGTTTCCGGACATTTACGTTGCCTAGTGACGTGTATTCTTTCCTGTTTGTATGATTGTTGACATTGGAGAGTTGTCGCGCTGCCATTAGTCCTGTCCGCCTCAATTTATTGATCAACTTGAATCCGGTTCAGATGGCACTGCCCGCTCGCCTCGCCAGGACCACGCTCGGCGTTTCGAGGCGCTTCACCTCGTTCCAGGCGATCCCGACGAACGCCGGAAAGACGCCTCCCTCGATCGAGGACTTCGACCCCCTCAACCCCGGACAATGGCAGCTCGGAGTAAGCTTCCACAAATCGTATTTCTTATTTTTCTAAAAGTAATTATTTTCGTATTTTTAGAAGAGCAGTTGACTGCATAATAATGTTTAACATGAAATAACATTTTAAGCCCAAATTGAAGCTAATTCTGAAAGTAGGTGGATAATGTTGCCTATTAGGCTGGTGGCAAGATCCTTCCGCGCCTGCCTGAGGGCACCAAGTGCGGCAAGCTCGTCATGGGCAAGTATGGACTGTACGACCCCATCCTCAAGAAGCGCGTCGACACATATGCCGTGAGTAGCTCTTTTTCTCGATTATTCCTTCGGTAAAAAAGAATTGTTACTGGGAGAAATTATCGCGTTGTGGAAAGGAATTATTTTTTTCGCATTTAGAACGCTCTCCTCGATGGCAAGAAGTCCGAGGAGGCCGGTCCCTTCGATCGCGGACTCACCACGATGGTCAAGGTGAATTTTTTGCTTTACACTTTTCTATTGCATGCATTTGACTAGTTTTTGCATGTACGCATTGCATATTTTTGAACATATTTTCCGAATATTTTTTTATTATATCATTAAATCGATGATTTCAGGTGCTGTGCACTGCCTCGTTCCTCATCGGTCTGTACAATCTGGCGACGCTTGTCTACGGCAAGCCCCTCCCGCCCTACAGCAGCCACAAGGCCCCCGGAAACTGAGCGTCGAGCCAACGCTAACAGCCTGTTCGATGTAGAGATAAAGAAACGTCGTCCCATTGTGTAGTTGTATGTACATCCCATTGGTTCCCTAGACCATAAAGCAATATTTAATTGAAAGAATACAGTGCAGCACTACTCATTTCATACCGCAATGATTGTTGAATACAAAGAAGACAAGCAGGTGTATTTCGCACGGGCTCTCGGTCTGGGCATGGCCTCTGACGACGGTGCGGAGTCCTCCAACGAGGGCTACGAGATCGCGGAAGAGGTGATTTACAATTTTGGAGGAAGGAAGCTTTACTATCGATTAGGAATTGGCCATATTTCCAGTGCATAAAGATAGGTACCGCATAGGTGACTTTGGGAGTAAACTCCCCGCCGAAAACGGGCGAAACTGATGAAAAACCCCCCGCCGAAACCAAATATTGTCATAAACAACGCCAAAGGAGGAAAAAGTGTTAGAAACCCACCGCCGAAAATTTTACACTGTACCAACCCTTTTATGCACTGCTTATTTCACCCGGAACGGCGCTTGCTCTCATTATAATTCATTCGCAGTTGAAGGCCCACGCCCCTGAGGCTGTCGAACTGGATGAAGGCCTCGTAAGAAGACATGCTGTCGCGGCAGAATAGTGGGTTAAATCTACTGTCAGATATTTATCTCATAATTAATTCTAAACTTTATGTAACAATAACATTTATTAAGTTCGCTGGTGTGTCGCACGAAGCTCGACGGCATCTACATCATTCCCAGCAACGACGATATTTATGGTCAGTCTGGCTTCTTTTAGTAACCGAGGAAACCCAATTTGTCGTCGTTTAATGCAACGATTTATGACTAATCAAGCTAAAGTGGAACTGCAAGCAAACAAATAAAATCTCGCATTTGCAGAATGGTTCGGCGTAATTTTCATACGGCGCGGAGTGTTCATGGGAGGAATTCTCCGCTTTTCTCTCATCATTCCGCCCGATTTTCCCGAGACTTCGATTATTCCGGTTTGCCATGAGTTTGCACAATTCTCTAACTTTCGTTGCACATTTTAGATCATCCGCTTCGAAACGGAAATATTCCATCCACTGATCGATTTGAAGACGAGCACAGTCGACATGCGGAGGTTCGACTTTTATAAATGTAGTATAACTTCATTATTACAGATTTTTCCCGGACGGCTGGAAACGAGACAAGCATCACATTGTAAATACCCTGCTCGTGCTGCAGGTATGTACACATAATGCACGCTGAACTAAAATGTCTGGTGTAGTAAACTTCCCCTGCCTGTAAAGTGCATTCTTGCGTGCACGGAGTGCGCATTACAGGCAGTGGAAGTTTACTGCACCAGACTATTTAGTTGAGCGAGCCTTACATGCTTATCTTGCACTGGTTTAGTAAGCTCGATGTATGTGTGGCGTCGATGTCGAAGTCGAGGGCCTGCGTCATTCTCATCTATTGCAGAAGCTCTTCTATTACCTAGACGTTGACACGGAGACTTGTGCGAATTCCGAGGCTTCGATTTTGTGGAAGAGTGACAAAGCAAAGTTAGTTCATAATATAATATATCTGACGTATATTTAATATTGATCGGCAACTTAGTTTTTGATTTCTGAAAACAATCTGATACATTGATCTTCCCTAGGTTCAACGCGCTCGCACGGCAGGCCGTGGACGCGTCCCGTGCTGGTGTCTACGACGATCCGCGGAAGAAAGACGATGCTAATTGTATTAGGTGCGTAGATCGATAAATCGATAATAATTATCCTGAAATTAATATCGGGCCCCTTCAGATTTACTCCGTGGTGCGAGGACGAACACCGCGATGCTCGCACGCAACTCATGTCGGGTGAGCAACCTGTTTTCCCGTTCCACATCCGCATACTACAATTACGGACAGTTCTCTAAACGCAGTAAAGTGCTATGTCCTTCAGGAGGCGAAGACTCCCACCGGGTCAATCTCTTGACTCTTGCGGGAGGTGCAGAAAGGGTTCCCTCGAGATCATCCGGCGCTACTGCAGGTAGCATTCGCTGCTACGGTGTTTAGCGTCATACTGTTCATATCAGGATTCTCGTGGATCGACACGGATGCCCTGACGTACATGACGGAGCCCGCTGATATCAAGGTATTATACAGAGATGAAAATATCTAGTTCTTCTGGCGCTGAACGCTTTCATCGGAGATATACGTGCCTAAACTATAGTGGCACGACGTGATCACGACAGTAATAACATCATCGATGAGTACGAAACGCTGGGACACTTTCGTAATTCGCGCCATTTCTGCACGCCGAGGTCGGAATTAATGTGCATTAGCCATCACATCAGACGTGGGCCTGGTCTACTATCCCCCTCTTTGCACGTGCTCTTGCTCGACGTTTTTGGATCCATTCTTCTGCTGTTTTCCTTCATAGTAATTTATTTCACTGAAGAAGATTGGGAGCTGAGGGTGTTTGTCGGCGTAGGCGGCTGAATATGCGAGTAGGTCACAGGAGATGGGTTAGTGAAGGGGTGGAAGAGTCTGCCGACTGCTGGGCTCATTGTGTCGCCGAGACCTGGAAATATTTCAACTAAATATTATATCGATTCGACAGGGCTCTGAATTTTTCTTATCCTTACCGGCGAAATCTGAGTTCCAGCTGTAACGTATCCTCCAGATTCGGCAGAGCTAACCGGCGATATCTGACTACCGAGTCCCTTGCTCTCCAGATCGACGTCAGACCTTGTTAGCGCGGTTCATTATAATCGAAGTCTTGAATTACTCTGAGCTTTCGGACGATGGCGCATATTTATTTCGCGTTGTATCTGGGCGTTCCAGCAATAGTTGGCTAACGTCGGCCTTGCCGTCCATCTAAAAGAGCTGATGATATAAAAAAAAATCAATAAATCGATAAAAATATTGGTTATTGATTACTCACCATGGCACCCATCTTTTTGAAGCCTTGTGGTCCCTTGGCCTTTTCCGGGCGACCATAGACGGGACGGCCATTTTCGCAGCGCAGCAGCTTCTTCTGTAACAAAGAAGTTGGAACCAAGAAGGACTAAACCCTTGCTGGCGCACTTACATAACACAGCGCGGATATGATGACTCCGATGATTAGGCATATCTGAAATACGGGTATTTGCCGGACGTTTATCGATCGGAAAATACCAATCCAATGCAAAGCGGCAGTACAATGGCAAATGACGCGCTGCGGGTATCTTCATTGTGTCCCTGAATAACTGAATGATACTCCTTCGTCGGTTAGTGGCTCTTGAGATGTCAAATCGAAGTTTCTAACGATTACCATTCTATCTACGGTTCCCGGCGTCGGCAACGCGGTTGTCGTTTTAATCCCGTAAACTGCATTCCAGTTGCACACTTTCTCAGCATCCTGGGGTGTATTGATCTTCTGTAAAGTTGAAAATAGATTAATAATATAAATTAGTTAACGCACATTGCAAGCAGGTCCACCGCAGTATACAAACATGTGCGTCTCGTCATTGGTGCACTGGGATGAATTGTCATTCATCATCACCACGGGTGTCTGGTAAATCGGGGCGCTCCATTTATTCGCGGCACGATCTTCGAGCGTGAACTCCTTGACGCAGATAACCTTGTCCTTTGAGGGACTGAAATTGAGTAGTTATCATGGTCAGTAGCTTCCCCTAACTCGTATGCAGCGTTGGAAGCAACGAGGCTGGTGTCATTGCCGCACTTGACGTGGGGGACCTCGCATTCTGCGAGAATATCATCTTTCTCGACGTCTTTTTGAATCCGAAGATATGTTTACATTCTCGATGCAATCCAACATCACACGATGCTTTTCCAGCGCAGTAATAGATAACTCTGTCCTTTTGAGCGTCGTAGGGGTTTGTGCAGAATTCTTCGTCTCCTTTTGCCTTGTGGCGCTGGTTCCGCATCGATTTAGTTGAAAGGTTTCCTGGATAATATAATGATTGATAAATACAATCGATTGTCCCACCGAGGAATAGCTCGATCTTGCATCCGATCATGTAATCTTCCTTTGTCGATTCCTCGCATTGAGTCTTCGAATTGGGGGGAAAGTCGTTTTTCTTCTTATCGTCATGTCGGAGAGATCTTCGCAACCTGGGAAGATAACGATTTTTTTATTTCGACTTGTCGATATTGAGCTGTACCCAGGTACGCGCTGACATTCGCCGTTAGTGCGAGGATGAGCACGGAAAGCATACAGAGGGGACGCATCTATAATATGTATGCAATTATCCTTTGATTATTGATCCTTACCACAACGTGGAGAAGGGCGAGTAGAGAGGCCCCGTCGCGGCCCCAGTCTAGACGAGAAAATGATCAGACTTTCTCGAGTCTACCTTTTTCGAGAAATGTAAATCAGGATTTTAGGTATCCCAGAGTTCAGTTCGTGAACTGGTGAACTTTTCCGAATTCTTGACACATGACATGGGCGGTGGTGTCATATTTTGACACACATTTTCCAGTCCACAGATTTTGGGCATTCTCTGGGTTCGGCTAGACCAATAGGGCCATTCGACCGTGAAGCCGGGGATTCTCACCCTATGTTCTTTCGTCGGGATTGTTCGGCAAGAGATTGAGAATCCTTCGTACTTCTTCTCGTTCTAAGAATCCTTCGTAGGGTATTTCAAGCCTAGTGTCTTCTCCATCGAAAATTCGACGGCATTTCGTAGATGAACTGCTGCAAGCTTGGAAATGCATTCTCCTACTTCGGGATGCACTTTTCATGCCTGATCGAACGCGCATTGTCTCATTGATGATTTCCCTTTGAGGGAGGGCGGAGCATTCCTTCCTCTTGCTACGAAAAAGAGCTTGCAACTTTGGCACATCGCGAGGGACCTGCTGCTGGTGCATGCTTCAGTGGAGACGCGAGTTGCATATTTCCACACCCCGTGACACTAGTTTTGAGCATAGGAAGATTTTAGAGCTCGCTTTCTTGCTTCTATTCTGGCTTGCACAGAGCTATGTCCCCTTGTTTTGCGGTGACCATAATACGGTTAGTCGTGGAGTATATAGTAGGCCGCTATCATGGGATACAAATGTTGTTTTTCCCGACTCATTCGGGTGTCAGTAGTCAATTGTTTTCTCATCGATTCCCTAGTTTCAAGCGTTCATTTCCGGGCGATTGAAAATTGACGAGGTCCTTATGGCTGATGAGATCCTCCTATAGCAAAGCGGTCCGTAGGGCTGGAAGTAGGTGGAAGGAAAACGGAGCTTCTGAAGTCTGCATCAGAAATCGGGAGCACACCCTGTAAATAATTAATATTTCTCCGCGCACGATAGCTTGCGGCTCGGCCTCGTCTTACACTCTTTCCGACTATGTCGTTGAATTTTCATATACTTTTATTGATTACGAATAAGTTTATTATTTGATCTTTGATCTCTGTAGATGAACGTGGACTCGTCGCGCGTGCACTCCGATCGCGTCGTCCACGGCATCGAGCGACTCGACCTGTCGGCCGTCGTCGATGAGGTTGGTATTTGATCTCGGATCTCCCTCCCGGGATTTCTATCTTTTAGTATTTCTAGACTATCGATTATATTATCAATCATAATCGATATAATATTGATCGCCTTCAGGCTGAGGAGCCCCTCGTGGTGGCAGTGCAGTCGACGGAGGCGCCCGTGGCCGGCTTCCTCGACAACGTCACGATTGCGAGGGGAGGTGCGGAGGGCGTCGATCGGGCCCTCGTCAGTCCCGGCGCGGAATCCATGGCCACGACGACGGATGACGACGAGATTGGAGAGAGTCACATATAGATTACAAGAATGTGACACTTTAAAATTCATTTAAAAAGCCAATTGAAACATAGAACTCGCTGCTTTTTTTTGCTGTGAAATGCGCGAATTTCCCAGATAGCTTGTATAGCTGAGTATTTATTCGACCACTTTGAACAATGCAGAGCTTTGTGTTTATGATTCGGTCATTCGGTTCTCCTGGTGCGATGTGAATAGGGCGACTTTTTTCGATCCCGTACATTCGATATTGAATTCCCGGCGTGCATTCTCACTAACAATAAGCCATAATGAAGAATTATCAAAGACGCATCATGTTTCGCAATCTTCTTTATCAGCATTTTAGCACTTTCCTAACAAATAATCGTAAGACACAAATAATCGATTTAAAATCGATCATTTATCGATTAACTCCCGGCAGCCGAGCCAACCTCCGTTTCTGCCGATTAACCTCTTCCAGCAGGCGCTCGCAGTCGTTGAGACTGGCGGGAGAGGAATTGGTTCTGATCTTTGATCTTTCTCACCTCAATCGATCGAAGCGATGCCCACGCTCTTTTACTGCATAAGGCTGACGACGCCATAGGAGATAACGGACTTTGCTCTGCAGATGGAGCTACCGTAATCCTCCAGGAAACTACAAACTTTGAGTATCTCGTCGTTCGCTCCTTTGTCAGATGCGAATCCCAGCAGTTGAAGCGCTCCATTGGTATCGGCTACGTGGTTTCGAGTCTGGGACGAGGAGCGGGAATGGAGCTGGAAGAGAAGCGCTACTGGGTTTAGCAAGGCGAAACTCGAAATAGGGTCATAACTACGTTTAGCGTTACTACTGGGTTTAGAGGGGGTAACTGCGTTTAGCGTTAAATTACCCGACTATCCACGGTCTTGCGCAGTCCTTCGAGTAGCAGCAACTCCGTGTAGCGGGAAACGAGCGCTTCCACATCAGCAGGACTGCGAAGTTTTTTTAAATTACTTGGCTCTGTGCCAAATAATATCTTGGCAAAGTGCCAAGAGGCATCTCGGAAGACTCGATTTGCCCCAGTTCATAAAGCTATGTGGAATTGCTTTACTCTAGCAACAAAATGAAACGACATCGAGGCACGAATCGGGTATCATTTACCTTAATAATCGCGTTGTGTGTGAGGATGTTAACCTATGACGTCACTTGGTTTAATTACCCAAGTTTGAGGTGCGATTGCACAATCGCTCCGCCCCCTCACCTGTGACGTCACCGGTTTAATTACCCAAGTTTGAGGTGTATTCAGTCGGAGTCGGCGCCGCGAAGCGGTGCCGAGTCCGACTTGTTGAAATAATACAGTGTGTACTCTCGTAAACGTCGTACCATGATAATGTGCACTCGCTTCAACAGACGGGTGAAAAACAAATCTCAGTGATGAAATAAAAATTCTTAACACGATAATCGGTGCGTATCATCGGATATAAGTGTCAACAATACCAGAATGAGAAATAATAACTTTGCATGTGCATGGTAGTGCTCGTAATTGAGAAATTAACAGGGGTAAAACAATATCACACGAACATACGGCACAATACTGGTAGTGAATTGCGGGAATTTCAAAATAATCAAAGTTAGATCCTGGAATTAATTCCTTCCCTATAATCATCGATGTACCCTCTTCTCTCTAAACTGACGTCATTCTCTGGACAGCATCATGCATGGATTCGTCGGTCCCAATGGGAGGGGCGAGACTGATCGGAGAGCTGGTCGACGGGGAAGGCGCGAGGGGAGGGAGCGAGTTCTCCTTGCCATCGGCGCTGCAAAGTTGGATCGTAGAGTAGCTACAATATCCCGTTAAAAATTCGGATCGTAAAGTGGCACCAGAATAACGTAAATAAGAACTACTTACACGTGCACTTGCCGACTGACAACGAGATCCCGGACGTCATCAGCTCGTGTTGCCGAGCGCAGTTCGTACCTGGATATGATTTAATTACATTTTACTTATTTGGCTTTGTGCCAAATAATATCTTGGCAAAGTGTCAAGAGATATCTTGAAGAATTGAAACCCTTACCACTCCGCACATGACCGCGTGCGCTGCCGTGCTGAGGAGCGGACCGACGGAAGGCACGCTGAAAGTTGTATTGTGTGTGCGTGCGCACAATGCTCGACAACGATTCCTAAACATCGCCCCCTGAGACGCACTCACCTGGATACACTTCTCCCTCCTGCGTCATCTTCTCCGCGTATCCGGCAGCCGACCCGTAGGCTTCCTCCAGTAACCCACGCACGTCCGGTGATAGCGAATCAAGCGAGGGGTACTGCAACGTCATGATGATTGAATCCTAAACTGGAATCCAGGCTACCGTACCCTCTTGGTGTCCATAATTTCGATGTGTGCTCGCACGGCGCGATCTCGCTCCGCTTCAATCTCTGCATCTGTTCGGTCATCGAAGACTTTCTTGTCCTCTCTAAAGAACGGGTAGATAAAATTATCGGAAAATCAATAAATATGATAATTAATTATTCTTACTTCGACAAAAACAGATCGGCATGCAGTCGAGCGTCCCACCGCTCCGATCCCACGTTCTCCATCAGGGGACTAAATCAATCAATCAATCGATACTGATTGAAATAAATCGATATGCACTTACCCATACAACGCGTGGGTGTGTGCACGTGGGAAGACACGCAACCAGTCACCGGCTCGGGGCGCCTCCTGATTCACCTTCCGGGTCCATTTCCTGCAATAAGTCATTTTATCCGAGTAATAAAAACCATTATCGATTATTTTTAACTTTTAGAAATGCTGAACACATATGGTCACTCACCGCACGGACTCCCCTCCTTTCTTGCTCTCGCCTCCTGCCGCCATGCGTCGCATCTTGGGGTGCATTGTGCGGGGCTGAACCAGACCTCATCACCCCTTCACGCAAAGTGCGTCGCGCCAATGACTGAGGCATTTTGTGATACTATACGGTATAGTCTATACCTTGGCTAAAAGGGCCCTCTTGAGGCGTGCTGCCTGGCTGGGGGCGGAGGAGCTCGACGTTGACGACGTCGCCGATGACGAAGCCGAAGCTCCCAGTCCCGATGACGAGGGCGGAGATTCAACGGCGCCTTCGCCCTTGGACTTCTCTTCGGCCGCCAGCTCCGCCGCCTTCTTCGACACCTCAACGGAGCCAGGTTGGCGTCTGGGAGGTGCTGGCGCGGAATACGTACCAGCTGGACGCAGGCAAGATTGAAGAGATCGCAGATGAGCGCAGTCTTGACGACAGAATCCAGAGGGGCATCACTGAAGTGATACTACGTTTAGCGAAGTGATCGGAATTTCCTATATTCCCGGAACGGTAAATTACCATGTTAGCGATGGCGACAGATTGACCTCGAGGAGCCACGGCTTCAACTGATCGTCCACGAGAATGTCGAAGCCGAAAAGCTCGAAGCAGACCTAGACGGGTTCAATCCCCCTCGTGGACGGATCTTTTGCCATACCGAGTGGTGGGGGAGGTAGCTGCGGCACGCGGCGGAAACCGTCGATTGGACGGACATCAGCGACTTGATGATGACGTCCTCGATGCGGACCATCAGCACTGGAATGGGAACAATTCAGAAAACCCCAGATCCAATGTCAGGTATAATACCATCTGTGAATTACTTTCCTATGACCGCAAAATAGGCGATAGAACCCGCACAGAGTCGTCTTCCTGCACAAATTTGCCTCACTTTTCGCATCGACGCCCTTCTTCTCGAGATGGCGGACGAGCGCTCCCAGCGTCCACTTGTGGCCATAATCCTCGCTGTGCATCGTCTCGTTTCTGAAACAAATTTTAAATTTAGCGCGAAATGTTTGGCACCGTGCCAAAAGTTACCGTATGAAATTCTTGCTATTCTTATTGACACTGTAGTTGGTGAGGTGGACGTAGTCATCGGGGCTGTCTTCCTTGCCGGGTCGCGGCGCTTCTCCGGGACGCGAAGCCGTCGAGTATTTCTCACTCGCCAACCTGCAGTATTTAGTTAAAATTCACGAGCTACCTTATTCGCAAGTTTTCGTGGCGGGACCAAAACATGTACGAACCTCGTTAGTCCCTCCTTGTAGACGTACACGATGAGGGGATAGAACGACGTTACCGCAACGTAGATGCGCAGATCGAACTTATGACCATTCACCTGAATGAAATATTAATGTGTATTTCTGGCACGTTGCCAAAATAATCCACTCACGAGTAGCGGATTAGCAATGTATCGCGATACGAGGAGGGGCGATGCAAGTGGTATATCGTCGGCCTGGAAAAATATTGGCAATTTGCTAAGAAAATAATGACACGCAGCCAACCTTGTTGGTAAAGAAAATGCCGCGTCCCCGACTTCCCGATACTGGCTTGACGATGAACGTCGCCGCTGCCGACGTCGCAGGCGCTGCGAACGGGCGGGATCTGCAAAAACAAATTGACAGTAGGGGAAGGGGTTGAACTCGTGCCGTTATAATCAGCGGCGGGGCTCTTAGCCACAACGTCATCACCACCACAAACCTTCGATCATCAATAGCCCTCGATAAGCGGTCGATATCGCGGGGAGTAACGTAGAATTCGGGGATCTTAACGATCAGTCAGTTTATCCCGCCCAGCAAGAAGGGTTCTTACAAATCCAAAGCTGCCTCCGAGCAGGGCCTTGCTCCGCGCAATGTTCTCGTACAGTCGATCCTTCCGCGTCAGCTCTCCCGAGCGCGGGAAGTGGTTGACGCGCTGCCTGTAAAGTGGGCGCGATTAGAGTGAATGCGCGTTTGCGGTGTCCTACCACGGTCGAAGCACGCGCAGATGCGTCGGACGAAGGTGTGCCGATGTCCAGAGGAGGTTAAAGGTCGGGTTGCGAGAAGAGCACTAGAGAAATGTTAATATAGAAATCAATAAATCAATCAATAAATGAAAACCTGCGTGAATCCATACGAATGCAGGATGGTCTTGATCAGACGCGTATCGCTGCGCACCATCTTGAAGGAGAGATTGAATTGGCGGCCGATCTGAAATTCGATCCACATTTTTCGTGATTAGTAAATTTCTCAAATTGAACTCGGAGACATACCCGTATGAATCGATCGCGCCCGCGCGGTGAAACCTTCCTTCCAACAAACTTGAGGGAGTCGGGAGTGAAGTTGAGGAGCTGGAAGAAGTACCGAATTCAAAGGAAGTAAAATAGAATAGGTTAGAAATTAAAATTGTCAAACCTACATTTCTTGTGATTGAGAAGAAAAACTGTGTAAATTAAAGCCGTATCATAAAATAAGAACCTCGAAGGGTCTAGGTGACACGGTGCCCTCATCTCCCTCTCCAAAGTCGTCCACCTCCTCCACCTCCTCTTCGGCTCGAGTTGACGTCGACGACGTCGACGACGCCGAGGTGTCCGAAGATCCCGAAACCGAACGGGAGCGACTGCAATTTATCGATTTGTTCTCGTATCGATTTTCCCATTTTTATCGATTATTTATTTATCTCACCTCGCAGCAACGGTCATTCTTGGCAAATGACGGGAGAGGACGTCGATGTCTTCCCTTCTGATGCCTTCCGCCTTCCTTGGATCCTGAAATCTAAGCATTAATCATAAAAATCGTTTAAAAAAAGTTATAATGCAAATTTTTAGTAAATATGTTTTTGGAAAATAATAAATATAAAATAAATAATCTCACCTCGCTCCCTCTGCCGAGACGATTCTGCTCGACTCGCTCGCGGTGGCGAACGAGGCGCTCGCGCCTGTAGAAAAAAGTGCGTTTTTTCGTCCAAATAAATTTGTATCTCAGCAAAATAGAAAGAAGACACAAAAGAGTCGAGAAGAAGCCAAACACCGGACTTCTCATCTCTACTAATCATTTCCTCCTTCTTCTCGGTAGTAGGAGTCGGTCCAAGTACCAGCGGAGGTAGAACGAGCCTCTGGGGCGGTGGGGGCATGACTGATCGAGAGCCAGAAGGACTAGGACCAATCTCCGGTAGGGACAAAGCCGGGTGTGAAGGACTCCGGTGTAAGAGCTGTCGGAGGATGTCCATTTAGAAGAAGGACCAGTACACTACTCCCCCCTTTTCTCGCCGGTTGTCAGGGATCCGGGGTCCACTGCAGCCTTTCTTGTATCCAGACGACACACCACACTGCCCTCTTGGACGGGGTCTCTCTTTCAAAATGGGTCCTCCCAGGCTACCGCAGAGACCGACTACTCTACTGAATGCGCTATGGAGCGCTCCTTGTGACCAGTGTCCTAAAAGTGAGGGCAGCAGAAAAGACCAAATTCTTTCGGACCTATTTGAGAGGTCGATGTTTGAGTAACAAGATGCATTAGCAGTCAGGAGTACTGGTCTATCAAGATGCTTGAGCGAGTCGAGTACCTGGTATTGCCGCTATCGGGTTCCCGACAATATGTAAAATCGAAAAACGCGCTCACCAACCTTGTCAAGTATTGTAGGCGCATCAATCTCCCGGGCGACACTAGACTAATTGATAGAGAGGGTCGAAACGGAAGCAACTCGTATCTCGCCCAATTATGAAGGAGAATTCATTGATAGGACGAACTACCCCCTCTCTCACCTTTCTTCTTCATCGGAGAGACAACGGTGATGGAGGAGAATCAGAGAAAGTAAGACAGGTATTCTAGCATGGCTCGCTTCGACCATCTCCCCATTTCGTCACACGCCGTGAGAACAAATGCACTTTATTCCATAAATAAGAGGTCAAATCTGATGCATAAATAAAAAAATAAGCTCAAACTGGTTCGGTATCACAGCGTGGCATGAAAGATATCACAGCGATCATTGGCAGATTTTTTTACACGATTTAGCACCATTCAAATTATTGCAATCGTATTATTATCGAACTAAAATATCTACGAATCTCTCGTAGGCTATATCAACCTCTCGACATACTTACATTACCATCAGGCAGTTACACTCGGGACGAGGTGGAAGACGGACGGGAAGATGGACACGATCTGGGAATAGATCTGAAAAGGATTTGTGAGTTCTGGCAAGTTGCCAAAAGATTTTCGTATTTTTTGGTAAGTTGTCAAAATTTGCACCTCATTGCTGACGCCCTGCGGAAGGAGGAAGACCATGTTGTAGTGCGGTGCACGCGATAGCGAAGCTCCTCCCAGCGAAACGGAAGACCAGCCTGTCGAGCAGATCTGCAGGCATTTTTGTTTACATTGAATATAGCATTTTTAGAAAAGAAAGGGTCTGAAATTTCATCACCTACATCAACCTCGATAGTAAAACAAGGAAATAATAGATTATTTTTGTATTTGAAAGACGTAAATAAGATCAAAAGTGCGCCAACCTCCATCAGGTATCCCTTGACGCACTTGAAGACGAGCTCGGCACGGCGGGAGCACCAGGCGGGCGTCAGCTTGTCGTCGATGGTTTCTGTTAGCAGAAGAGAAAGGGCTATCGTCGTGACACCGAATCTCGAAGCCAGCCGGACGACGTTGCGGATGCCCGCGAGGTAGGGATGGCTGTAAGATTGGCATTGTCGTTTTCCCGGACTAGAAAATGTAAAAAAATCTCAGTTCTTCACCAAGTAAAATAAGACATGCTCTGTATCTCGCTCCCCATCTTTACTTCCTTCGTAAGTTCGCGTTCTTTAAAACATTATCCTAAATTTTTAAAAAAAACCGTAATAAAGTCATCAACAATGCATCAGTAATTTTATCTTACGACTCTACTCAATAACGCTCATTTCCTTCTCGCTACCAATTTTACATCTCTGCATAAGCTTTCTAGTCTACAATTCCAGACAGGCCTACTGTAAGGCCCCCTATGTAAAGCCAGACGGAATCGTGAAAAAGTTCACTTCCTCCATTCCTCTCGTCTCCTATCGGCGAGCGTCTCCGCTTCTCCTCATGGCTTCGGGTGCGCCGGATCCCAACGGCCCTTCCCCAGTCGGGTGAGGAAACTCCCCCCCCCCCCCTTCACCAAAGCTTCGTCAACCATGTTCTTGACGTCGTTGTGGTTCTTACTCTCGAAAATTGCGTGTCATGTCTTGACTTCGTTGTGGTTAAACCTCATCATCAAAACTTCGCCAGCCATATTCTTTTGGCACGAATAAATAGGGCAACTACGCCACGTTGAAGGTTTTCACCAAAACTGCACCAGCATTCGCCAGGACGCCGTTACGGTGCTTTATAGAACCGCCAAGCTGGAGATGCGCTTGGACGACAAGAAGCTCAGCGAGATCAACCAGCTGCGCATGGTCGAGTGGAGCGTCGATTTCTCGAACCTCACACGCAGGGTGCGCCAGTAAAACGCAAACTCGGAGCACAGACGCAACTTCAGGATGTCCAAGGCCTCATCCTGAGTCCGGAGCTCATCGTCGAGGAGATCAAGTCGAGCGCCGCCACGCTCACCTCGCATCTCATGCCCGGTGACGTCATCAAAACGGTTCGTGGAGGCTACCGTAGTTGGTCAGATCGACAGTTCAATGCGGTCAGATCGACAGTTCAACTGGGTCAGATTCCAGATCAATGGCGTCGTTCCGACCTCGCGGCAGCGCGTGGCGGCGTTAATGATCGAGAAGACTGAAGTGCGGATGGTCATATCGCGGCGGGCACATTCTTCTGTTCCTCCGCCGGAAAGATTGAAGCAGGTTCGATCTCCTCCTCTTCCTCTTCTCCCTCCTTTTCCTCCTCCTCCTCCCCGTCTTCTCCCCCATCGGTCTCCACCTCCTCCGCCTTATCCTCTACTCCCTCCTCGGACTCTTCCTTCACCTCTTCTCCCTCGTCCTTCTCATTCTCATCCACTTCTTCATTCTTCTCCTCCCCCCATCTCTTCTCTCTTTCTCTCACTCCTTCTCCGTCCTCCTCCCCGCTAACCCCAGTAACTCCAGCTCCGGATATCGCGGACGCCGCAGGGCTTTGCCTACATGCTGATAACGTGCAAGAAGGTTCTGCCGGCTATCGTAACCCGGAACATTCGCTGCAGGAGCCGGGCGAGCCGATGCTCAACACCTTCGGCTTCACCTACTCCATGACGTCCAACAAGTTCTACATCATCAAGGTCTGGCTCAGCGAAGCCGACCTGACCTACCGAACCCCCGGACAGATCGAACCGAATACGGTAGCCGAGCGGTGTTTCGCATTCGGTGATGCCGTGCTGGATTGCGATGGACGGGCGCTCTACGTCACCGATTCGCAGGCACTCAAGTCCTTCAATGCCAACTACCAGAAGTCCGTTTTGAAAATTTCCAGAAGAAAGCAATCGCGTCGAGACCCCGTGACCATTCCAGGAACGGCGTGGTTACGGTACTCGTGGAGCGGCCGATCTCGGGCAAGGCGCGGCGCGTCGTCGAGAAGTGCTTGAAGACGTATCTCACCGTCAAGCGCGAAGATGACGTCATGATGGAGGACGTGCAGCGCCTCGCTGCCGCCGCTGCCCACATGCACCGCACGTTCTGGAGGTACCGTAAGCCAAGTCCAGGATCGCCGAGACCCTACCGAACTACCGTAACCCTGCTCAGACTACTGTAACCTGTCAGACCACCATTATATTACCGTAACCCTCCCAGACGAGAGAGTCTTGAATTATCCGTAAGATAATCTCGTATCCCTGAAATGAGACCTACAATTATAACCCCTACTGATCACCTCAATACCGGGACTACCGTAATCCATTTTCAGTCGCATTGAACCGGAATCGATTCTGGTCGGCGGTGGAGTCAAGGATTTGAGCAAAAACAAGGTCAAGGACAAGGAAAAGGAACGCAAGGACCCGAAGAAGTCGGCGCTGCGTTCCAAATCGCAGCTACCCTCTTCCGACTCGACGCAGGTAATATTTAATAGCTTTTTCAATAGTAATTATCCATATGTCACTACTATTAAATGTAATTCCATGTTTTATTTTAATTAAATCGATATCTATATTCCCTCTCTATAGTCGGAATCGGAAGAAGACGGAAAACCCAAGTCACCGGCAGTGGCCAAGTCTCCGGCCGTGGCAAAATCTCCAGCGGCTGCCGTGGAAACTGGCGGAAGTACAACGCCTCCCGCGAATGGTGAGGAACCAATGATCATAAGGTGCTCCATGATAATTCACAGGCCCCTTGTGATTATCACGAGCGCCTCGTAATAAATATGGACGACCCAAAAGTTATCGTAATAACTTAGCCCCCCCCCCCTCGAGTAGACGATTCGCTATTCCAGAGAAGGGTGCCGCCACTTCCAAGCGCCACGGCCGCATCGTCCTCGGGCCGAGGGTATCGGCACTCAAGATTACGACGGACGTCCCGGACGGCACCGATCTGGCGGTACCGTAACCCTCCTTTAGACCCAC
This sequence comes from Levipalatum texanum, assembly GCA_014805385.1. Lineage (NCBI taxonomy): Eukaryota > Metazoa > Nematoda > Chromadorea > Rhabditida > Diplogasteridae > Levipalatum > Levipalatum texanum. The sequence continues at coordinate 26,808 of JACMIG010000485.1, forward strand.
GGTATTCCCCTGATTCCCCTCGGGAGCTACCGTAGCCTCCCCATTCCTGATCTACCGTAACCATCTGCTTCCCTTCGAGACCTACCGTAATCCTCTGATTCCTCTCGGGATCCGCTACCTTCAGACCATCGGACTACGATACACCACGGAAGAGGACGAAGAAGACGAGCCCAAAAAGAACGCGGGTGCGAACGACTCGCAATCAATCGATGGTAGCAAGAAGTCAAAGAAAAAGGTGACGCAATCGAGTCTATCGATTGATTTTTTAAATCGATAATTAGCCAGAAATCTATAATCGATCCATATTTCAGCCGTCGCCTGGCGTCGAGGCCAGCAAGAAGGGAGGGAAGCCCAAGAAGAGAGGCGGTCGGAACAAGTTCATGAACTTCCTCGCAAGCGCCTTCGACTAAGTTGTTCAAAGGAACGCTCTCTCATTCTCACGTCAAACAGACCAGCGCGTTCTTGATACTTGATAAAAGTCTTGTTTGTACTTTCCGCTTGGGACCCCGGACAATTCAACCCCCGATTCGCTCACCGACTGTTCATCTCGAGGCGTTCGTCGGCTTCGTCGATGACGAGGTGAAAGACGAGCTGGAAAAAATTGATGACGTCACATCTCGACAAAAATGATGACGTCATCACTCACATGGACTCCGGCGATGTTCGAGTGCCGCGTGCAGTAGACGTCACCGAGCGCGAGGCTGGACGAGTTGATGAATTCCCTGAAATGTACCAATCGTAAACTGGAATGTTTTACAGCAAAAATGGGTAGTTACATTTATACTTTTATAAAAAAAACCGTCCCAAAATATCTCCCGTGTTTCCAAATCCGGAGCATACTTAGCGCGTGTTTTGTAGTGTGATTAAGCCCGTGACATTTGGCGATAATAAATTAGGGGGGCGGTTAGGTGCGCATCTCAAGTGCCCCCGAAGATGTCTCACTCTCATTAGACCCAGTCACAGGTTATAGATATGGGGAGGAGACTCCGGGGCCTCATATGCTCATTTATCACCCGGGGGGGGGGGGGGGCGGGCGGGGGGGGGGCGGGGGGGGGGGGGGGGGGGGCGGGGGGGGGGGGGGGGGGGGGGGGGGGGGTGGGGGGGGGGGGGGGGGGGGGGGGGGGGGGGGGGGGG
>JACMIG010000486.1:7687-31393 GCA_014805385.1 Levipalatum texanum
GTAGCTCGCGCTAGTTTCTGTGACACACGTAGAACAGATTGTTTCGGGATTTCCGAACAGCGTTTTTCGTTTTGGCCGCCTTTTAAAGATTTTACCCTCATATAACCTCCTGCCATTTAAAAAGTTGCGTGTGAAAAACGTAGCCTGCCTGTAACCACACACTCCATGCACGCAACGCGTGCATGGAGTGTGTGTTTACAAGCAGGCGACTTTTTGCACACGCAACTTTTTAAATGGCAGGAGGTTATATAACAAGTATAACAAACCCTGAGGTTGCTGGAGATAATCGAGATGAGAAAGTTGGATACCGTCTGCTGCAGGGGCCCTGCCACTGTAATATTATCATTAATTTATTTTTAAAAAATAGTAATTTATATTATTATGTATTATCGAGTATGAAATCAAAGAATACAATGCATGCTTGCGTCGTGGTCCCAGGGAAGCGACGGAGAGGACATTGCCGTGTAGCCTGTTTGAGTCCCTGTAGGGCATTGATGCATTCTAATTGTAAGGAATTACACCGTGGCGAAGGATTTAGAACGTCAGGAGAAAGTAGTGAGAAAAGTTCCACAGCTAGCGAAAATAGCAGAAAGCAACATGAATTTTTCCTCGTCAGCAAGTTATTATGGAAAATCGACTAGAAACGTGCTAGAAAAGAGGCACGTTTCGAAGGCAGCGAACGGCGTCAAATCAATACTATTAGCAAATGCCTAGCGCGAGAGGTCAAAGCCGTTAATACTTCACGGCGCGGTGCTAAGACGCGGCCAGCCCTCATGTTTTCGATCGTATTTTTCTTCCCCTTCACCGTTCTGGTGCAATACGCCGGAATACAATGTAATGGGAATACATTAGCCATATAAGGATATCAAAATCACAATCATTGTTGCTCTCGGGTTTTGCGCAGTTAGTCAAAACAACACAAATGTTTGCGCGAATGTCGAGGATCGGACGTTGGAGAAACCCGCAATGAATCGATAGATTTACTGTATTTTAATTTTAAAAAAATAGATAAATTTTACTTTGTAGCGAGATGAATCAAAGAACGCAGATGCATGATGAATCTAACATATTGCCCCCTGCCATTTAAAAAAATAAAAGTTGCAAAGTGAGAGATAACGCAAAACGAGAGAATCGGGGCACTGTAACGAAATCTGCGTCTCTCGCTTTGCGCTATCTCTCGCTTTCAAAGTTATATTTTATTTGCGCCCCCCGTTATATGATTTCAGCAGTAGACGATAGATTTTCTCGAATTGTAGAGAGGCCGAAAATTACCACGAGCGAAAGCTGACGGACTGACTGGCTGGCCTCTCTCTGACCTCTCTCAAGCATGCAACATTGTTAGGCAATCTTGATTTATTCAGGAATGCAAATGTAGATAATCAGCATGCGATTCAAATCGCTGGAAAGGCGCGAAAATTAAAATCCGGATGAACATTGACTTCACTTGATGGCTACGCTGGCAAACGAGGTGTAGGCCTGAAAAATAGTGTTCAGTTGCTCCACAGTACTCCGGGGCCAATCAATGTTGCTCTAACGAACTCCTGATTAAACGTTTGCCCCACCGTACTCCGGGTCCAATAAGGATTGATCTACCGAACTCCTAGTTAAAATTTGGCCCCACCGTACTCCTATAATTAAAACTTTGCCCCACCGTGCTCCTACCGTACCTGCGGCTGTCGTCCGCGACTCGACTGCGCCGTTGAGGGGTTGTGCTTGGCGACGAGGTGGCCTCCGCACCCCTTCAACTGAGCTCCCATTTTTTTAAATGAGCGCCCATTTTCCCGCCCTTTCCTACTGTATTTAGCGGGAATTACTGTGTTTCGCGATACTACAGTACTTAGCTGGCACTCTGTAATTAGCGGGTACTACTGCGTTTAACGTACACAACAGTACTTACAATTAGCGAAGATACTGTTATTAAGGCGTCGTACTGTATTTAGCAGTAATATTTTGTGTTCAGAAGACATGGTACATCTTGCAGTCGCTGCTGTATTCAGCGCCGTTCTGTACTTATCCGACACTACTGTATTTAGCTGGAGCTACAGTACTTTGCGGGGTTACTGTATTTAGTCCCGGTGCTGTATTTAACTGGTACTAATGTACTTACCAAATTCATGTGTGCCATTGCCGTTTCGCCCAGACGGAAGCGCATTTTCTCGGTGCACGAACACGCGAGGAAGGTACCCGTGAGGTTGGGATGGATTTTTCTGCAAAGGGAATATAATTAATCGTTCCGCTAAATACACAAAATTCCGGCCTCGTTAGCGGATTGGGTAAATAGTATTCACAACCCACGGGGTAATAAAGTACTTACTGCGTTTAGCGAACCATGACTTTCATATAACACTCTAGAGCCGATTTTTGGCACACCAGTACAGATTGGTCCCTAGACAAACTCCTGAAAACCGCAGCCTTCAAATCCTCGTTACCGAGGAGATAATCACAGCGGAAATTGTTATGCGCGTACTCGGAATTGCCACCACGTGGGTTCTTGGGATTAAACAAAATTCGATAATTAAGAATACCCCTCCATTTCGTCCCGTTTAGGGTGGGGTTTCAACAAGAAAAGCAGTGTATTTTGCGAGAGCGCAAACCACTGTCCACAGAATTATTTTCATAGTAAACATAAATATTTAATGCAGATATAACTTACCGGATGTGGTTAGTGTATTTTATAGCTTCACAGTCCTTCTGCGGCAGCTTCACTTTGCAGAAGGGGCAGACGTTCAGACCGGGAACCCTAAAGGTGGTGTGCATGTGGTCGACGTTTCACCATTGTGTACCATTGGGATACATCGTCCGCACGCATGGCAAACCCTGTTTATAGTGTGCCGTGCGTGCGGTCGACGCTTCCCCCATGGTGCGCCATTGGGAAACGGCGTTCATACCTCGATTTTAGCAGCTTATTTTCCTTCGGCGAGGGCGCTGTCTGAAAGGAGCAAAATATAGTTAGATGATGGTGGATCGATCCCGCGTCCCAATATTCAACCGTCGCCCTACACACTGAGCTACCACACCTTTTCATTGTTTTCCTTGTTCCTCGTCTTGGAGGCGACGGAACCGTCGCGCGAGGCTGAGCCCTGCAATTTGAATTGCCCAAATATACCGTAGTTTAGTATGCTCAAATATACCTTACCCAGTGATCAGCCTTCTTTCCCGATTCCTTAGTCCTCTTCACCGTCGACTGCTCGAGCTGCTAAAGATCGTAAATCCAAGAGCTCATCGTCAAAAATACCTCGCTGCGTTCCCTCGCGCGCTTAGCGGAATCGGAAGATCGCAGTGACATCGCGGTCGGCGCTACAGCATTTAGCGATGATTGGGCGGGCGCTAAATGCAGTAAGAGTACTCCTCAATTCGGCAATGATCTTATGTACCTGCGAGAGCGCGTAGGTTGGTGGGAATCGACGCGGTTTCCTGCTCGGCTTTTCGAGGCATCGCTCAGACTAATTGTAAGGAGATAATGTCGATGGCACTGAACGGCGTCAAATCAATACTATTAGCAAATGCCTCGCGCGAGAGGTCAAAGCCGGGCGAGGCGCTGAGACAACGAAATGCGCAATGTTTCGATAGTTATACTATTTTTCATTAAAAACGTACACATTTTACCTAGTAGCGAGAGGAATCAAAAAACACAGATGCCTGATGAATTGAACACATGATTTCAGCAGTATTTAGATTATATATTTTCTCGAATCAATACTCTCTTGATGGATGGGTACGGTAAGATTGGGCAGCGGTAAAACTTTAGGAGATTTATACGTCATCTTGCGATCGATGGTGGGGATTGGGGCATTGGGCTGGGCACGATTACGGTAACATTGGGCAGGCGCGCCTCCTAATCAGTCCTCGGATTCCTGCGTGGGCTGCACTTTGCGGTTCATCGCCGATTTGGGGGCGGCGGTGCGCTTCGCTGTCACCAGGCTACTGTAAGGCACAGCATTTCAAACTCCACCCAATCGCAAACTGACGGCACATCGTCCATGGATGTCGACGGTGGCAGTGCCGTCTTTGTACCTGCAAGAGAATACTGTAGGCTAGACAGTGGGGGGTAATTCAGGATTACGGTATTCCAGGGTACGGTAAATATGGGAATACGGTAAACGCGAACCCCGTCCGTCCGCACGATGGCGGCTGGTGTCTTCGGTCACGTTCGTCCCTTCGAATTCGATGCGCTCCGATTTTTCGAACTGAGGCGAGGGTTACGGTAGGACAGAAGAAGTACGTTGGGTCAATACCTTGGAGATCGTAAACGTGGTTGGTGACTTCTTGGGTGGGCAATTTTTCGGGGTATCAGACATCTGAAGGGGGAGAGATGGGTTACGGTATCCGAGGGGTGGAGGGGGGTTACGGTAGAAAATAAAAGGGTTACAGTATCCGAGTTGGCTACGGTAGAAACAAAATCAATCGATGACCTACCGTAGCCTGACAATCGGATGACGAGGACTGCTTGCGTATCATGCGTTTCTTCCTCTTCTTCTGCTCCAGGCTCGACAACACGGGCGTTCCGGCGGTTTTGGCGCCCTCCAGCGAATCGCCACCCCGACACGTCGCCGTTACATTCGGAAAGGATTACGGTAGATTGTGGGTTACAGTAGGAAGAGGGTTACGGTAGAAAGGGGCCACGGTAGGTTTTGGCTACGGTAGATAGGGGGATTCGGTAGAGATTACGGCAATCTAGAGGCTTACGAAGAAAAACTGGAGGATACGGTCGTTTTTGTAAGCTAGTGGATACAAAAGGCAGAGGTTACGGTAGTCTGAAGGAAACTGTTACTGTAGCATTCATGATACGGTGGCAGTTTGCGATCTCTTACATCCTTGTTTTCATTATTACGCGAGGACCGCGAGCATCCCGCCACGACCAGCAGGGTTACGGTAGCGACGACTGGGAAGAGGATTACGGTAGTCGGGCAGGGATCGATATACCTGCCAGGGGCAGCAGGTCGGGAAGGTCCATGGGAGGAGGGGAGGTGGAGGAGGAGGAGGAGAAGGAGGAGGAGAAGGGGGAGGAGAAGGAGGAGAGGAAAAGAAGACCGCTCTCCACGAGCAAACGATGAATGGCGGACTGTCTCAAACGTGCAACATTTCTTGGGCAATCTTCATTTATTCAGGAAATGCAAATCTAGTTCAATCTGATAATGAGATTCAAGTCGATGTGAAGACACGATTGACTTCACTTGTTCGCACCGCCGCCAAACGTCTGAAATATTGAATCTTTTACCGTATTCCGGAGATCAATAAAGGTTGCTCTACCGAACACCTAATTAAAAGTTTGCCTCACCGTACTCCTACCGTACCTGTGGCTGTCGTCCACGACCATTCTGCGTGGATGCGGGGTTGTGCTTGGCGACGAGGTGGCCTCCGCACGAGGTCGCCTTCAAATGAGCTCCCATTTTCCCGCCCTTTTCAAATTAGCGCCCATTTTCCCGCCCTTTCCTGCTATATTTAGCGGGCATTACTGTGTCCATCGACACTACTCTCACACATCCGATGCCGAGCCGATTGCCTTGTTTTTTCCTACCTGCCCAGTTGCACCTAGTTTCGCCTAGTTTGCGACATGGGCGATTCCTGGACCGCCCATGTCATAAACTAGGCGAAACAAGGCGCAATTGGGCGGTTAGGTGGGCGAAACTAGGCAACCTGGGCAAAAATAGGTGCCCGGTGAGCGAGCCTTGGCGGCCAGGTAGGCGAACCTAGGCTAAGCCAGGCATCGGATGTGTAGAGTACTTTAGCAGGCACTCTGTAATTAGCGGGTGCTACCGCCCATAGCGTGCGCAACTGTAACTCTCGTTAGTGCGCAATACTGCATTTAGCAGCGATACTGTTTTTAACGGAAGAATACAGCATTTAGAGTACAGTACTTACCAAGTTCATGTGTTGCATGGCCGTGTCGCCCAGGCGGAAACGCATTTTATCGCACTTTTCATTGGAACACGCGAGGAAGGTGCCCGGAAGATCGGGATGGGCCTTTCTGCAAAATAGAATATATCGTTCCGCTAAATACGCCAAAATTCCGGACTGTGTGATAAGTGTAGAAAACGCCGCTTAGTGGATTGGGGTGAATAAACTGCGATAGTAAAGAATACCCCACCATTTCCCCCCGTTGTGGGCGGGGTTCCAATACGAAAAACAGCGTATTTTCCGAAAGCGTTTTCCGCAACATTATTTTCGATCGATAACATAAGTTTTTATAATATATATACTAAAAATATAACGTACAAGATGTGGTTTGTGTATTTAGTTGCATCGCAGTCCCTCTGTGGCAACTTCACTTTGCAGAAGGGGCAGACGTGCAGGCCGGGAACCCTGAAGGTGGTGTGCGTGTGGTCGACGTTTCCCCCCATCGTGCACCATTGGGAAACATCGTCTGCACGCATGGCAAACCCTTTTATCGTGTGCCGTGCGTGCGGTCGACGTTTCCCCAATGGTGCGCCATTGGGAAACGGCGTTCTTACCTCGATTTTGGCAGCCCCTTTTCGTTCGGCGACGGCGCTGTCTGAAGGGAGCAAGATAGAGTAAGATGGCGAGAATCGAACCCGTGTCCCAATATTCGCGGAACCGGTGCCCTACCCACTGAGCTACCATACTTCTTTCCTGTTTTCCTTGTCCCCCGCCTTGGAAGCGACGGAGCTTTCGCGCGAGGCGGAGGCCTGCAATTGCTGGCATATTGCCCAAAATATACCGTAGTTTAGGATGCTCAACGATACCGTAGTTTAGGGTGCTCAAAGAAAACAAAGTTTTGGATGCTCAAAGATACCGTAGTTTAGGGTGCTCAAAGATACCGTAGTTTAGGATGCTCAACGATACCGTAGTTTAGGGTGCTCAAAGATTCCATAGTTTTGGATGTTCAAAGTTACCGTACCCTGTGATCAGCTTTCTTTGCCGACTCCTTCCTCTTCTTCACAGTCGACTCCTCGAGCTGATAAACATCGTAAGTCCGAGATCGAATAGCTAAACAGCACAAGTACCTCGCTACGTTCCCTAGTGCGCTTGGCAGTATCCGATGATCGCAGTGACTTCGCCGTCGGCGCTACTGCATTTAGCGATGATTGAGCGGGCGCTAAATGCAGTAAGTAGTACCCCATAATTCGGCAATGATCTTGCCTGCGACAGCGCGTAGATTGATGGGGATCGGCGTGGTTTCCTGCTCGGCTCCGGAATTTCGCTTCCTCTTCTTCCTGTGTTTAGCGGTACAGCCCCGCCCCCTCACTAAACGGAGTAAGATTCATACCCCGAGAGCGAACCGGCCGATGACGGCATGGTGGAGTTCTCGGGCGAGTCCCGTGGTGTGCCGGGATCTGCAAGTGGTGTCTTGAGTGTGCGGAATGTGGACGACGTTTGGGAAATGGCGCGCGCTCACCTCCATTGCTTGGCGATTCTTCGTGACCTTCCGTGGGATAGCCGGTATCGACGGGCTCGCTCTAAAATGCGTTCGTAAATAAAACTAAATATCTCATTATAAGTTTAAATTAAATTAGTTATATCTTAATATACATTATTTATAAATTTAATTATTAAAAAAACCTTGGCAAACTGTGGAGCAACTCGTGGACCTCTTTCCACTTCAGAAGATTCCCGAGTCCTCGGTACCTTATAATATAACAATTAAAAATATTCCTAATTTTAGCAATTATAACTCTTATTTACTTTAATATTTATATTTTAGCTTTATAAACCTGGAAGGTGGGCGTATTTTGTTGATAGTGACCTCCCCTCATGTCCGCCCATCTTCGTTCGAGGCGGTCGTGTAGCACGATGAAGGTCTGAGAATACGGTATCGAGTGCGGACGACGATTGGGAAATGTCTCCCTCTAGAGACACACTCACTTGGGAAAGCTGATAGAGTGGGTCGGAGGGGTTATCGTTGATTGCAGCCTTGAAATCGGCGATCATACGGTCGGGGATCTGGAATGGTGTGGTTTGGTGTGCGGAGTGCGGGCGACATTTCCGTGTGTTGTCTACTAAACGTCGACCCCACTCTCTTACCGCGTCATTGAAGTAGAACGCCATGACGGCCTTATGCAGGCGATCGTCGATGGAGCCTGCAAATCAATAAAATATTCATGTTTTAAAAGCCCAATAACTCAAATCTTTTTCTAATCTACATGTACCTAAAATAAGGCTCTTTTATTTCTGGAATTTGCGAATTTTCATTTATCAAATTCTTCAGGAAAAATAAATACATGTTTCCACGATTTTAGTTTGCGAAAAATCAACATTTAATTGATATAAAAAATTAAAACAAACTGACCTGGTATCATCTCGGACATGGTGGGCCGTCGTTGAAGTGTCGCAGATCGATTCAATCAATCTGATGGACGGGTAGATCAATCTAATCAATCAATCGCCAGGAAGGAATAAATGGTGCTCAATCGATGTTCCCGCTGGGAACAAAAGGTATCTGATCTCCCGCGCGAACTATTGCGAATGTAGAGTGAAGATTGCGCGAGGGCGCGAAAATAGCTCTGGAGGTTTTAGAGGGAAGGTGTGAGGAGGAGGAGGGGAGAAGGAAGGGAAGAGGGGGAGGAGGAGGAGGAGGAGGAGAGAAGAGGAGGCAGTATGTACAGCTCCAAGATCACATGGATCGAAGTCAGACCGGCAAGAAGCGAATCGGTTCAAGCCGATTCACAGCAGTTCTTCTTGCAAAAGTGTATATTTAGTAAAATTGAAATAAAAGAGAGGAGGGAAGTGTACTTTCGAGCCTCGGCGCGAAACACTTACTTTTTGACCCCCTTTGCACATGGATAAGGCGAGTCAGTCCATTCGGACCACGAGGATCACAATTTCATCGAAAACAATATGGCAATCAAAGTGAACGTACTCTACAAAACAGAGTAATACCGGGATAACAGACCTTGCCGAGTACCTTTAATAATGTTTTTTTTTAAATACGAAAAAATGACAGAATTTTTTTTATTTCTAGCAAACGGAAACAATGTGCGAAACGATAGTTCTGGTATGCATATTGAGAGATGCAGGGTGGAATTGTCGTGGGCCGCGTGAAAATCCGATGCGGGGAGCTATACTGCGTTTATCTCATAGGATAACTATTATCGGCGGAATAAAACGTTCCGGACAATACGCTCACCGCCCTCTGCTAAAATACGCTGTTTAGCGCTCAAAAAGGGCATTGATTAATTGCAATACTGAGTGTAATTAAAAAGGGGGCTATGAGCGTATTGTCCGAAACGATTCATTCCACCGACAATCATTTCTTCTCCACAACGTTTTTAACCGCGACTACGGAATTGTGACTAGAATCGGGGGGAGTGGCGTAGGATGGGCAAGATGGGCGGATACAAATATCGATCTTTGATCGATGATCTACCGATTATCGATCTTTCTATTTGCCGGCCGCAGGGGCGGCCACGGCTGGCACGCCTCCAGTGAGCCCCGTTCCGAGGACGAGCGTTTGGATGGCCGAGTTGACCTGAATAACAAGGCGCGTTGGTTACGGTAGGAATGGGCAGTCCGGGGGATACGATATCTTTGGGCAACGTTTTCACGTTAGATACTACCTTTCGGAATACGGTAGGACTATGGTAGTTTACGGTAGGGATTACAGTCGGGATTACAGTATAAATACGGCATTGATTACTGTAAAACACTTACATTAACTTTGCACTCGCAGTAGGCTCCCGCCGAGAGTGCTACCGTACTCAGGACACCGGAATCGTTGCGGACGACTTCGATGGAATGCGTCCCCGCGGAGCAGGTCGCGTATCCTGAGAGAGATCAAAGATCAAACTATAAAGATCAAAGATCAAACTATAAAGATCAAAGATCAAACTACAATTTGACACCAACCCGACAGACAAGCCGTATCCGAGGTATCGCAGATGAGCTCGTTGACGTACTGGGGACTGTAGTTGTCGGGAAGCTTTCGCCACACCCAACAGGAGGAGCACAGCGATATCTTGCCTGGGATTGATCTTTGATCTTTGATCCCTGCTGTTTAGAGCTTGATTCAAAAGTGGGCGGAGCTTAGAACCCCTGCTACTGTGTTTATCTCATCAGCCACCCTCCTAAACACCGGACTCACCCGAAGCATCCGTCGCCGCTCCCTTGGCCGTGCACGAGAGGGGATAGCGCGTTCCTGCAATTTAGCAGTCCGGCTTAGGATACCGTATCCCAGACATTCGCTTCAGGAGTCCTATTTGTGCAAATTCTTGTAGTGAAAATTCAACAAAACAGTCTACAGTAACCCAGGGATTCGCGGTGGGACCCACCTATGATCGTGCCGTCTCCGGTGACTCCTGCAGCAGGAGGCGCGGCCTGTCTCCTCTCCCTCTTCTCGTGCTTGTAGTCGTACTTCCTCTCCCTCTCCTTTCTTTCCTTCCTTTCATCCCTTTCCTTCTTCTTCTTGTCCTCGTCTTCGTCGTCGTCGTCGTCGTCGTCCGAATCCTCAGAGGATCCATCGTGTGATTTCTGACGGGGGAGGGTTAGATATCGTGCTATTGGCTTTGGGCAGCTACCAGGGGGAAGGGGTACTGTAGCTTTGGGCAGCATTAGCCTCGCTCTTGTCATCGAAGACCCGAGGACTAATTTACCGCCTTTTGTACTTTGAAATTTAATGTTACGGTAGCTTTGAGCAGCTACCCGGGTCTCCGGGCTTCCGAGCTACATTCCGCCACCAAAAGAGATAGTTTAGAGGAGCTTTCACCCGAAAAATTAGTTCGTCCTGAAATTTTAAACTGGCCACAAAACGATTGTGAGAAGATTCGGAAAATTATTTGTTTTGGAAGTCGAAGAAGGTTGCAAAAAGCTTTTATAGAGTTTTGAGGAGGCACATCAAATGCATCGGAGCACCACACGCAAATCAGCGGGTGGTACCTTTCCGCGGTGCTTTCCATACCACGCACACGGTGGAAGGGACGTCGACGGCTCATTATAGAGCCGCATCATCGGGCGCTCCTGCCAATGTCACGACTTTTAATGGTCGGTTGGACAAGAGCAGCGTGGCGCAGTGGAAGCGTGCTGGGCCCATAACCCAGAGGTCGGTTGATCGAAACCACTCGCTGCTAGCCTCTTTTGCTCACTTCCTCTTCGTCCGATTGACTCTCCTCGGGCGATGCGAAGCGGTATTTCGCGCATGTCGTGTTGGTAAGGTCCGGAGTCGTCAGGGGGTTTGACACGGAGGTGTCCAAGCCCACCTGGAACACCGAAAATGAGCCAGCTCTAAAGGTGCGTCAACCTGGCGCAGCTTGGCACTGAGCATATTGCGACAGTCGGTGCACTCCTGTGTAGTACAGGCTTCGTCCTCTTCCAGAGTCGTCAAGACAAGGGGATCCTTGTCTACGGTCAGATCGGGAAAGGCGCTCTTGGCTTCTTCCAGGGTGTGGGCCTGGAAATTAGGGTAATTATCGATTTATCGATTTTTAATAACCTGATAGCGCCGATCGAACTTCTGACACTGCGTTCCCGTCTGGACGCAGGGGCACTGAAATAGTTTGTTTGATCCCTTTGATCGCAAACTGAGTTGATTTTGCGGACCCATGAATTTCGGTATGGGAGGAAGTATTATGGTTTTATTACAACTTCACTGGGTTGGATGGCAGAATTTTACGAGAGGTGCCCTGTACTCTGTTGAACGAGATGACGTGCTATTTCATGTGGGTCGGTTTCACTACAACTGCTCGTCCTCTGCCTCCTCCACTCTCTCCCCCTACTTTTCCCTCCCCTCCTCCTCCTCCCCACTTCCTCCATCCCCTTTGTAACTCCCCCTCGAGTCTACGCCCGTTCATGAATAGGAGGATCACAGCGGAAAGTTCAGTTTCCGATCACTCCAACTTTACTTTGCTCAATCATACCGTAGCCTATAGAACAAGGGGGAAATCGATGCAGAAACAAACCATCGGGATGCCGGTCGTCAGTGCGGCCGCTAAAGCGAGGCTCGAAAGGAGCAAAAGCGGTAAGCGATTCGTCATTCTGTAATAAGATCACGAATTGTGCGCGGTTTATGCGCGTAATTCACGGGACAGGAGGTAGAAAACGCGCGCGCGCGGCAGAGCGCAGTCGGCAACACTGTAAGTTGATCGGGGTGGTTTCGAGGGATGGGAGAGAGAGAGGAGGAGAAGCGGAGTAGAGGGAGAGGGGGGCGAGGAGGAGGAGCGGGGTTTTCCCGATTCTGATTTCCCGTTCCGCTACACTAGTTTTCTCCATACTCCCTTTTCGATTATGAAATGGATTTGATGCTGCAACTTTGCTTGCTAAATAGATGGACGTCATTTTCAGTCGAAGTGTGGGGTTGGGGTTAAAACGTCTATTTTTACCTGCCGATCGATAGGTCAGAATTGCTTTGGTGCGCGACAATGGGATGAGAAACAGAGTAGAAGAGAAGGAAGAGGAGAGTCATGCTCGTGATGCTCGCCTATGAAATGATTATGGCACGGGGACACCCATGCTGTGCCGGATTATTATTTTTCGTTTTCTCTAGCCTTCTCTTCCCTCCTGCTTTGTAACGCTCTCTCGCCTCTCGCTAAAGAAAGCACGGAGGGATTTACCCTCCGATAGACCGTACTCCCCGAGGAGACGGCAGAGATACAAAGGAGCACTCTTGCAGGTAAGTATGACGCATACGCAAACAGTTACAAAGTAGCGAGAGAGTGAGGGAAGAGAAGAGACCCAGAGAGTTATAGACAATATTTCTCCAGAATAGTTTCTTTGTGATTTTATAGAATGATAAGCGTGGTCGGAGTTTGGACTCGTGCCAAGGTTCCGGGATGCTATTCTCCGGAAACTGAGGGTTGCTAAACACCAGAAGTCCGGAATTTCAGATCATTGAATTCATGAAAGAATGACCTTTATGGTGGAGGACATGATGAGCATAGGGCTGGATACTGTACTGTCGGTGGAAGGGGGAATAAGGGTATTTAGCATAGATCACGAGCACTTTATCAAAGCGATATTCCTGGAGCCCCAAGAGAAGCACTCTTGCACATACGCCGAGTACAAGAAGTTCGCCAAGGTTTTCTGCTGAGAAAGGAATCGTAGGATGAAAGTTGCTGAGATATTGCTGGCCGGAATTATGATGAATGCATCCGTACTCGGAAAATAGCAAGAGCACAATGAAACAGGGTTCAATAACTGATGTATGGGATAAGTCCAAAAAGTCCAACAAGGTCTGTTTCGTTGGAAAAGGCACGCCTACATGTTGTCCCGAACTTTTAGAGGTGCAACTTTCGAAAGTTTACCCAGACAGCCTACCCCCTCCTCCCCCTCCTCTTTCTCGTCTCCCTCCTCGCGTCGATGGATTCACACAATGGCTAGTTATAGCACAGAAGCTGCCATAATACCACTCTCTGGATCCTGGCAGAGTGCCAAGAAATACGATCTAGGCAGGACCAAATCCAGAGTGGCGGGATTTCGAAACCGTGCCCAATCCCAATCCACCCATAACCAGCTGTCCAAACAATCATCGAACCGTGTGCTCGTTTGGCGCATCATTCGAATTGGACTTGGTCCCAGCGCGACAGAGAACCAGGTCGTGACCGGATTATGGTAACTACTTCCCCGAGCTATCAGGCGGGACGGCTGCATTAAACTCCCGGACCAGCCCAGCCGATTGTTTACGTTGGCAGTAGCAGGAGGGATTTCAGCATCAAAACCAAGCCGATTAGCCAAAACGCTATGGTTCCCCTGTTCAACAACAAAAATCACAGCCGGATTGATCTGAAAAATCAATAAATTGTTACGTCACGTAATCGATCCAAAAATGCAACTTTATCCACGGTGAAGTGCAGCCAACACCAACAAGGGAGACACGGATGACTGGTGTGTGAAACAACGCAACAAGACTTGAAGACAAACAGGCAACTTATTTTTTTCGTTTATAAACTTTTCCGCATAACAAGTAACAACGTCGGGTCTAACAGTTCAAACTACTAAAAGTATTTGTGGAAACAATGAAAAACAATAACAAAAACTCCGGTAAAGGTTGAGGTACCAATCCGCTTCGTGGAAATGTAGAAGCTGCGAGTTGAAGTGGAGGAGCCTGGAAATAATTTAACTTAGAAAAATCAGTACATAAAAAACAAATCAATATAAAATCGTTTTACCTCAAGCCGTCTCCATCTCATTCTTCTTCTCGTCGATTCGTGCGCGTTTCTTCGCAAGCGAGGCACCTAAACGACAATTATAGCGTATTTCATAAAAAGATGAAAACTAGAAAAATTTCCAAATCTCCTACCTTCGGAACGCGTGCGCTTGAGTCCCTTCTTCAGCTTCTGGTACAGGCGTTGTTGCTTGCGCGGAATCATCAGTTCACGCATCTTGTTCGCCTCGCCCTGTAAGAGTTACTGCGTTTACCTGGTAAACAGCGAAAAAATACGTTTAGGACTTACTGCGTTTAGCTGCTAAATGGCAGAAAAACATACCTGGAGATTGATGATACGCTGCTGGTTGACCTTGTGCATCTGTCCGGGTGCCACGGCGAGTCCTTCCACCTTCTTCTTCTCGACCTGTAAAAATCAATGTAGCTCCTTTCGCAAGCGACATCAATCGTGATAATGTTGTCAGGAAAATCCTCGCTAATTCTCGGCCTGCGAAACCGGGTGAATTATTGTAGCAGTCACAGAAGTTCACCCTTCTCATAAATATAGCAATGATAAACGAAATATCTGTGATTAACTCACCTTGGGCTTCTTCTCCTTCCGCTTCTTCTCCTCGCTGACAACGTCGTCAACCGTGATGAAGTTGGTCGTGTCTGAACGAGTTTCCATAATTATGATGTTCATACTCTCGATATTGATTTATTCTAGTACAATTTATTATATAGACAAAAATGTACCTTTGCCCTGCGCGCGCATCTCATCGAGTCGCTCCACAGGGATGTAGTCGCCCGCGCGTTCAGCCTGAACAAATCACAAATTATTTGGTGCCGAACGGATTTTCCGGAGTACAGCAGCTTCAAGAACGTTCCCCCAGATGTGCGTACATGGAAAGGTGAAAGATGCGGGGGAAGGGCGGCACCAGGAGCGTAGGCCGACGAAGGCAGCTTCCTCCTCGCGTTGACACAGTCAAAGATCCACTGCGGCTGGACGTAGACTCTGCAAATCCATAAATTATCCAGTGTCCACGGAATAGAATCCAGATAAGGATAATCATGGACCTCGACAGATTCAGCTCCTTCATGGGTCGATCGACGACGTGATGCGTGATGGCCGGCGAGGCTTCCTGAAGCAAGTGAAAAGTTTGCATTGACGATCTACAGTATCCTGCAATCAATCGCAAAGTGAATAATTACCGTGAGCGTGACGGGGGCACCCTCCCATCCAACGGATCCTCCACACGATCGAATGAGGAAGGCAAGCGCCTCCTTCGGGCACTCTCGATTCAGCCAGAACGTGCAGCCGGCGAAGAGGACCCTAGAGAGGACAATGGATATTTTAGGGCACGTGAAGTGTGCCAGCTCCCTCCTGGCGCAGAATTTGGGTCGACATACCTGAGGGCACGTCGCTCATTCAGCTTGTTGGCCGCAGCCTCCGTGTCTTCGTCGAAGTTGTCCATATCGTCGTCAGCGTTGTCCTGGAAATGAATATTTTACATCGTTAATATTATTTCAACAATAGACATATAAATATAAACGGAAAACATAGATTTTGAGAAACATTTCTTCGAGAATGTGTTTCTTCGACAGAGCATGTCCGATATAAAATTGAAATTGTGGATTCAATAAGGAAGATGAAGTATGCAAAAATAAATAGATAGAAAACAATTTTTACCTCGGCATCAGGTATCTTTGCGACGGGCTTGGCGAGGGAGTACACCTTCTCGAGGACTTCGTCGGCATCTGAAGTGAAATATCCCTGACGCGTTTCTCGATACAATCAGAAGCAAATACGTCAGTATCTGCCGCATTTCGTGACATGGAAGAAATGGAATATGCCAACCTTCGCTTTCGACAGTCTGCTCTCCGGTGACAATCTGCGGCGGGTAGAAGAGGCCGAGGGACTGGTAGAGTCTAAAATAGTTCGTTATCGATTGCGTTAGCCAATTGGCTGTGTCAGTGCATGCGACAGGAGCATGATAAACTTAAAAATATCTGAAACTCTTGGGGTTTTCGAAATACGACAGATATATATTGAAGTTATTGAAAACGCTGAAAATGACTAGCGTATTTCCAAATATGGTTAGCGATTTTCAATCTGGCATACCTGAAGTTGACGAACGAAATCATGGCGATGTAGAATTCGGCGAAGGTTGCCATGACCTTGTAGTCGACGTCTGCAATGGATAAACATGATTTGAGTCAACGAAACACCGAAAATGAAGCACCATAAATGCTCCTAGAAAAGCTGTGAATATTCTTGAACAACTTACTGGAAACGTAGGGGATGCCGCGATCGTGGGCGACGATCCACGTAATCTTCTCGCCTAGAACTTCCGCTTGGTAGTAGATACCCTGGAAATAAGGGCTGGGAAATGTTTGAGGGAGCAAATGCTAAATATGAATCCATGACCGGTTTTATAACGATGTTTTCCTAGAGGCGAATTTAATAGTTGTTTTCGAATAAAGGTAAATTTATGAAGACCTCGCATATTCATTGGAAATAACGCAAACCTTGATGGAAACGAAGGTGTTGGTGACGGCGCGTGCCTCAATCACGTAGTGCATGAATTCCGCAGTCAGGCGCTGCGCATCGTGAATCAGGTGATCCTGATGAGAAATTACTATATTATTGATGAATTTCCAATTAAAATATTAATATTCAAGCAATAAATAAATGGTACATACTCGGATATGCGGGCTGTGCGGGAATCTGGCGAAGATGAACAGCATGCAGAGGGCATCATCAAGGTCACGGACGGCTGATTGGAAAGTCGGGTACCGCTGAATACCAATGATTTTTCCAACCATAGTTTTGAAGTATTTTTCCGTTCTTCCCATTAATTTTGTGTTCGCGTTGCACATGTAAATCCGGCAATAATAAAGACCCACCTCCTTAACGATGCGATCGAGGGAATATTCGGGCTTGTTATCGGCGATTTGCTTGAAACGCTCCGCTTCCCTCTTAGCCTTGGCATGGTTGAGTTTCCGGAGGAACACCTGAATTTTAGTGTTATAATAAGCCTAAATACCTCAAATAATTTCATCAGAGTTAAAATTAACCTTGTACTCGCGGAACTTGTTGATGATGGGCTCCTGGGCGAGGAAAGCGATGTCCTTGGCGAAGTACCAGATCTTGTTCTCCGTGCTGCCCTTTTGCACCTGCAACGCACTTTTATAAAATATATTAGCATTAAATAAACGTTAGAAAATATTAAAAACTGCGAAGAAACAGTTGCTATCAACGATAGAATGAAATAGTGACGAAACGGCAGCGAACCTTCTTGCGGTTGTTGGGCTCGTGCGGGTAGACTCCCTTGAGGATGCAGAGGCGGCGGAAATCGAACAAATGCAGCTGCAGCTTCTTCATGGCTTGCCGCCGCGTGATGTACTGCTTCGTGACTCCGGCATCGTGCTAATAATGAGAATATTTGCCCCCCGCAAGCAAGTACGAATAAACTACCGCATTAAGATAATTAGTAAGATAACTAACCTTCTTTCGAAGATTCATCTTGGTAGAAACAACGCCGGCGATAAGAGTGATCCGAAAATCGACCCACGAAAACGGAAAAAGTTGCGAGCACAATTGTGTCAATTGACACAAATTTGAAGACCCGCCCTCATCCGTGAATCAGTTTCACTGAGTATCGACCTCGTTAAGTGTGTACGTATACTCAGCGAAATTTTCTGCGGGAATTTAAAATATTTTCTCTTTTACCAAAATTTCTCTTTTACGAAAAGTGCTTTGTTATTCGTTGTCTATTTTTTGTTGTGTAGTGTATGTACATCATTATAAGCAGATTATGCCTAGTATCATGCGCTTTATTGTTAGAAGTTCTGAATAATATCATTTCGAATTATGTATGCACTTTCCTCGATTTGATTTTATGTAGTTCACTAATGTGGGCGCCATGTTGTCTCCAAAGGGGGGCATCTTCCATAGAAGAACACGGTTAAAATGTGTTTCGCCGTTGTACAAGGATAATATATTCAAGTTTGTCGGTTTCTACATTTCCAACCTATCATAACTTGCGTCTGCTGAGTTCGGTGACGTCGTTGGTATCGTTTATACAGATAAATCATATCACTGTTTTTGAATTTCGCACCTCGTGCTGTGCGCGACATGAAATACAATTGTGGCACGTTTCTCAAAGCGCCCATTTAAACAGTATAAACAATCAAAACCGTTTTGTGATGATACATTGCATGCGTTAGTGTTGAAGGGTGGACAGGTTCCATTTTTGTTACTGTTGTTGTTTTTCCTGTGAATTTTATGTATATTCTCTGAGCTAATTCAAGGAAAGTGAATGAAGTGTGGTTGTCATCTACCAGCTACCGATACTGCCATCTGAAGAGCCGACAGCACGGTCATCTTCGCTTTCCTAATAAATCGAATAATGATATCATAAAAAGCGCGCCCGTTTCTCTCCTTCACTAGAGCCGCTGTCATACAGAGAGACCCCTCTTCTTCTCGCGTGAATCAGACGCTGGGAGTTTGGGCCGATTTCTCTTGCCCCCTTCTCATTCACTCATCTCGGCTGCCTCGATGAGATCGGTCCTTCTCCTTCTCTTCTTCCCCTTGGGGCAGGAGCCAATGTCCTCCTCCGACCTCGTGAGTTACCGACGACAACCCCCGCGCCTCTGCCGATCTCCTCCAACGTTTCCCTATGGGTCAACGTCACGTCTATAGGGAGCGGCGAACAGCTCGAGGTTCAAGGCTGCATCGGGCTACTACGACAGGAGGGATGTCATTTCGGTGAGGTTAGTAGTTCCGTCCTTGTGGTATTTGCAGTGGTGTCCCTCCTTATCCATAAAATTCCTATTCGATAAGTGCCCTAGATCAAAATTCTCAAAACAAAAATAAGAGAGAATTTCCTTTCCGATTCCAGGCACGGGCGAGCGGAAGGGTGGAGTCTAATGGCGTCGCCCTCTTCGAAATACCCATCAGTCGACTATGGTGGCCGAACGGGACTAGGGTACGTGGAGAGCGGTCATTCGGCGGTGTACTTTTGTCGATCCCTCCCATCCAGCACTTCAGCACTTGTCATTTCGTAATGTTCTGACATCTCTTGTTTGTGTCTCCGTTGTGAAAAGGAACCGGAAGCTGAAACTTTGGTTTCTCCCATTTTTACGAAGCAGGAAAAATCCAAATTTTGAGGACGTTTCTATACTGCTCATCTTACAGGCCCTTGCGACCATCCATCTGAAGACCAGCGATGGCTCGACGGGCACTGTCGACATCGGCCTCAACGTCCTTCGCTTTCTTCGTTCGTCGCTCCCCGCCATTCCCGTCGTGAGTACTTTCGATCTCTGTTGATCGAAGCCTCCACTACCTTCTTACCGCTAGACACCCTGGGAATTCCCTGGGAGAGCTTCGTGAGTTTTTACTAATCTGCGAAGGGTCGATCCATCACTCATTCCAGCCCGTGTGCCTGCGCTACCAGTGTCGTGATCTCATTGTCCTTCTGTCATTGAACTGTGCCCATGACTACTACGGTAATAAGTGCGATCGTCACTGCATCAAGACTGAGTGAGTTTCTTAGTCCGCGTTATCCACAGGAAGAGCGTAGTTGGCACTTATTTCATTCCTGGAAAAACAATATTATTCGTTCACTTTCAGGAGGTACGTATGCAACGTTCTCACGGGCGACAAGAGCTGCAACTTTCCGTACTACGGAGAAGACTGCGAGGTTAGTCCTTGTTATTTTTGGTTCTCAACAATAGCAGCCCGACTGGATCGCTGTTTTTGTACTTATTCACACAAACTTCAAATCGCGCGTTACTCCATATTTTTTAGGAAATCGTGCAGTGCTCACGATCAGATGTATTTTACATTAGTGAATGTCGTCCCCCTAAATGCAGGATGACGGAAAGTACTCGATAGCCGCGCTGTGCGTCATCATCACCATCTGCCTCGCCACTGTTGTAAGTACATCAACGATAGAATTGAATTGAAAACACAAGCGCTCGTTTAAATGCATATTCCAGCTCTGGATGTGCGTAGCCGAGAAATGCGAAAAGAGGAAGATTCGCAGGCAACAAGAGGAGGCCAGGATTTCTGCGGTAAGAAAACTTGAATCACAAATTGGAGCGACCTAAAGGACTCTAGACTCGATTCTTGGCATTGCGGTTGACTATGATCCCTAGACTAACTCCTGGAAAAGACATTCTTTAATCCTTGCCCAAAGATAATCACACTGGAGTTTGTCACGAGCTTACTTTGTAGTTGCATCTCATGGGTTCATGAGAATAGGCTGGTCTGGCAATTCTATAGATCGGAGAGCCCATAGTCCATGATTTCTATGCTCAGGGTATCGTGCAAAAGCCCCCGTAGGGATTGTAAGTCCTATTTTCTCTATTATCTTAGCCCCCTTTCCAGAACCGTCTCCGTTCTGCGCGCTCCCGCTTGGCTGCACAGGACGCTATCACTTATTTCCGGCGAGATGCTGCCAGAAACCATGTTGCGAGGGCAGGGAACCAAGACACCAGGAGAAATACCGCCGTTCACAACGCCGCCTTTGCCCCCTTACTGCCCAGTGGCCACGTCCAATCTCTAATGTCTATCGATTAAAATTAATAGAAGTCTTCATTTTTTTCCCAATCCATCTACCGCCTCCTCTGTTCAATTTTCTGTGAAGTACAGCAACATTCCCGGGACTTTCAATCCATATGATGACAATCGTCGCGTTCATCTCACGCATCCCATCCACTGCCACTGTTTGATTATTATGAGCGATCCAATCTCGTCTTAATTATCTCCATGGTCTCTAACTGATCAAACGATGAGAGAAACCCCTTTTCAATGGAGTGAGAATAGTCGCGTACGGAACGGAATATTAGACGAGTTTAGATCGCCGATAATAGACTTTCATCAACATTTCATATCCTTTGAATCCCAACAATGACAATCATGACTGCCATCCCATCCCAACACAAAAATACGCACGTAGTTCAAATTGAAAAATGGTTTAATTTTACTTATATTTGCCAAACATTTGTGTCTTCCCCCACTCTGTCATAATGTGATAAATACTAGGGGCGTGAATGTGAAACTATTCGCAACATTGACTATTCGCGACAAATGAGACAGACGATATCCGAGACGTCTCACTATTCGGGCGAATAATGTGAAAGACAACTATTCGTATAACTATTCGCGTAAGACTGCCTTCATATCGGATTTTCAGAAGACGATTGAAAAAGAGGCGAGAGCGATGCCGAAATCTTGAGCAAACCAACACAGATACGTGTAGGCAAAAGTCAGAACAACGGAACTGAACTTATTTCAATTTTTGTGTTTGAAAATATTGAATTTTCAATATTGTCATCATAGCACCAAGAAAGAGAGGCTTCGAAAATTTTTCCGTGGAACTTTCCAACGCAAGAAGTCATGAATCAATCAATGATTGACTCATTACTTCTTTCATTACGACGCGTTCGCAACTCTCAACCAGTACCGCTTTTAGTCATTGAGTCAAGAGAGAATCCGAAGCGTTCTATTGTCCGGTATTAAAGAAGGAGTAGGAGCAACTTTCAAAAGGGAGATATTGGCATGAACGGATATAGCTCGCCGTGACGAGATGGTTGATGCCACTCATTCCTGATATACTCGATTCTACGAGGAGTTATGGTCTGGAGAAAAACCACCCTTTAGATACGGTGGCTTTGAGCGGTCGTGTCGGGATGACGTAAAAAGGAGCGTTAAAGCACTCTTTATGTGTTGCATGTCTAGAAAAGCGAGAGTTGATACTGATGAAAATGTACAAAACAAAGAAATAAAAAAGATGCGATGTTATACCAATAAAACACACTCGAGGAATCGCAAACTGACTCGAAGTGGTGCGACTACAGTAAACTTTCTGTGGTTCGTATCCACAAATTCCACAGCTGTTTTACGGACCGGAATCTTGCTCCTACCCCTTCTTTAAGTGTTTTTAAAAGGAAATTATGCATGAAACAACACTAAAGAAACTACGCTCCAGACACTACACTCCAGAAACTTAAAGATAAAGAAATCATGGGAAAAACTACGCTCGAAAAACTACGCTCAGGAAAAAGGCGGCTACCCCCTCTACGTAGATGTGGTAAAAGCCGCGCATTATAATAGAGAGATGAAAGGCGGCCTCGCCGTTTTGCCTAGATGTAGTATAGGTCGTTCATTATAGTAAAGCTAAAGACACGGGCGCTCCGCGCCCGTAGTCAAAGCTTCGCGTAGTTCATGGAAAACCTTTTGTGAGCGCTATGCGCGATCGAGAATTTTTTTTATTTCCGCTAAGGTCAGGACCAGCTCGCTTCGCTCGGTGGCCCTGACCTTAACGAAAATAAAAAAAATTCTCGATCGCGCATAGCGCTCACAAAAGGCTCTCGGCTCGCTCCGCTAGCCCGCCCTTCGGGCTACAGCTGCAGTATGTAGTCAACATAGGTGTTTTTAGCAGAATTTGACAGGTCAAAAATGTCTTGACGTGTTTTATGACGTTTCTGGACAATAAACATAATTTGACGCGCAGATGCACACTAAAACTTGTCAAAACATGTCAAAATTGCGTTAATATTTTTTGCCAAGTCATTTGCCGGCGAATGACACCAAATACGACTATATTCGTGCAATTTGGCGCAATTCTGCATTTGAGCGCGTAAAAAACATAATTTGGCGCGCAAATGCACACTAAAACTTGTCAAAACACGTCAAGATTGCGTTAATATTTTTTGCCGAGTCATTTGCCAGCGAATGATACCAAATACGACAATATTAGTGTAATTTGGCGAAATAATGCATTTGGGCGCGCAAAAAACATAATTTGGCACGCAAATGCACATTAAAACTTGTCAAAACATGTTAAAATTGCTTCCATAATTATTGCCACTTCATTCCAAGTCGAATGGTATCATATTCGATCATATTGGCGATATTTAATGAATATTCGGTGGAATACGACATTTTGGCGCGAACATTCTCTTCGAAACAGGTTAAAACATGTTAAGATTGTTTGCATAATTTTTGTGACATTATTTCGAGTCGAATGGTACCAATATCGGCCCTATTTAGGCAATTCGTCGCATTGCGGCATTTTGGCGCGCAAATACACATTCAAACTTGTCAAAACGTGTCAAAACATGTTTAAACATCTTTTTCGCATCTCGTGGTACCATCCCAGCAACTTTGGACTGATTTGGCCCGATTCCGTAAATTGTGTAGATACACATTGTATCTGAAGCCGTAAATTAGGTTTTCTGTTCGCCGGTCGCGGGTAGGCACATCACCTCAGGACCCGAAGTACTTTGGTGAAGATCCGAGGTCTTGAGGACGTTCCTACGCTGAGATATAGTGCTAACAAACATCGACAATCACTCACCGACAGACGTAGGGGTCTTAGCGTATGTTAAGAGGTAGGGAACTTTCTGGTGGAGTCCATCGCAGAGAACAATGTCAAGCCCGTCTTCCAGGAGGCCATTGACCAAAGTGAAGAGAGCCCGAGGTGGGGGGAATGAGTTCTTCTCTTCTGACCTCGTTGATCTGCCCCTATTCACCGTGTGGCTGGAACACATGGGACATGCAGAAAATTTCATGGGAGGTGTATACACGTGGGGAGGACTGGACACGGAGAACTGCGGCCCGGTCATTGCATACCAGCCCCTCTCCTCTGCCACCTACTACCAGTTCA
>JACMIG010000487.1:0-20178 GCA_014805385.1 Levipalatum texanum
AATCTTCAGGATGGTGAAGCTCGGCCTCGACATCACCGAGGACGAGGACGACGAAGAAAACCTCCCCTCTGGATCTGGCATCGCCGCCGTCAAGGTGGATGGCGCTGAGGAGGATGCCAGCAGGATGGAGGAAGTCGACTGAGCTCGGCTCTATCTGAAGTTGTTCGTTCTGTGTTTTAATTATTATATGTTTGTCAGAGATAAAGTTTTTATGTGCTACCCCAAGTTTCCGCTCGTTGTGAGGTCTTTCGGGGACAGCGCCGTCCGCTGGATCACTGGTTTATTACAAGACGCAGTTGGTGGAAGGATGAAGGGTTAAATGGGTTCGAATTCTAGCACGAATGCACTCGACTAGCCGAGTCACTCGACTAAAGAATGGGACTGGCGAAAATTCTGTACATCTCTTTTCTGCGATTCACCCTCGAGTCTACCGAGACTTGCTTCCTTTTGAATAGCACTGCATCGGCTTTTACAAGGTGTCCCCGTCTTCCTGGGGTCCGAGAGCAAGCGGACGAATGCACGTTTCTGGAAGACAAAATCGGACGAAATATCTGCACACCAGGCGGACCCCACCGCCTGCGGCGGTATATATTCTAGCGACTTATTTCGACTTAAGCCGAGGCAATTGGATGACTTGTGCATCTCGGTATGAACTCGTGTACTGTACTGGACTTGGAGTAATAAAGCAGCGATTTATTCTCGCTCAAATGAATAATTAACGATTGGGACATGGATGCAATCAAAACGATTTCATTATTGGGGGACGAAGATTGTCTGACTATGAGCCACAGGTCACAATGCAGTGGTTAAATAGTCGGGGGAAATGTGTGGGAAGCGGGAATGAGACCAGGGGGTGGGAGGTCGGCGGGGGAGAGAAGGCCCGCGAGAGCTTCAGATCTAGCCGCTCTTGAATAGGAGAATGGCCACCTGGCCGAGGTAGAAGTAGATGAAGTGCTTCGTCTCGTGCGTCACGTAGCTTCCGAAGTTGCGGCCGACGATGCAGTGCCTGAAGGGCAGAGTTGAATTTTTTTTAAATTGATTTGAACCCGCATCCCGGTATCGCATAGAAAAAAACCGCACCAGGTGGGGTTGTACTTCTTGTCGAACTCCTTCTTGATGTATGCGGCGATGTCCTTTTCGATGTTGTACCTGGAAAAAACAATTTAATATTTTTAATGTTTTTATGTAACATTGTAAAATACGATGTAGATCACCGGGAGAAGGGAGTGAGAAATTGGTGAGTGGCTAATGGAGTCAAGAGCAAACATTCGTCTGTATCTCTTATGACTATCAGGCACGAGGAGTCAGCATACTATCTTCTCTCGGGATAGAATGCTGTTGCGTAGACGAGAAGCATTTCCGTGTCTCACATTCACCGAGGGGAAAAGGGGGGGGGGAACACAACTTCCGGAGAAGAAGAAAGGATCGACGCCCTACGCTACAAGGAACATCCGAAGCGCTAATTGCTTCAGACACATGTGCGGGGAGATAAGGTTCTAGCACTCTGAAACCAAGCGCAGTATCAATATAGCAATCTTTCGAAGCACTGAAATCGATCGCTATCAATATAGCGTGCCACAGAAGCTACTGGAATGGGGTCCGATAAATGATGCTGCTAACCCCCACTGGTTTCCCGCAACTCCCTCTTTGTCAACAAAGTCAATCCCTCTGGGGGGCAGGGATAGGAGGGAAGATAGGGAGGGGTCGCGGGGACGCGTCATCCCCATAGTCTATGCATGTTCGACGTTCCGGGCCTGCACGGGGAGCTCCCTCTCTCTATCGTTACTGGGAGCCGTGGCTGGAATAATTTGTTCCGATGTGCTCTCTAATACCCGGATATTGTAACGGGAAACGTCATGCCACCCCCATAATGACATGCATTAGTCATCAAAATTGGTGGGCGCAGAAATGATAGCCAATTTAGACGACGTCTTTTAATTATTACCCCTCCTCATCCAGTTATTATAATAATTCGAGGAGGCGTAACCTCAATTTGGAAGGAGGTAGTTCCGTGGTCCTTAATCCAGGAAAGGAGGGAGCCGAAATTCTATCACTCTTCCCTACACCGTGTATGCATCACCCAGATTGCGCATTCCCGAACGGCTCTCCCCCCACCTTCACTCTCGAAACCTCTCTCCCCCCGCTCAACTCCTCATCCCCTCCTGTTACACTTCAGGGGGGCGTTCCGAGGGGGTCCTTCTCCCTCTGCTTCCTATAGCACATTAAGAGGGCACACTGCCAAGTCATCCCCCCACCCCCGAATCGATGCAGTCATGGAGATCTCCGGGCAAAAATTACACAAAATTTCGGCCGTCCGGGAGGGCCAGGGGACAATCACCCGAAAGTTGAATCAATCGCCGGAGGAAAGGTGGACAGCCTATCGGGTTTCGGCATCCCCCCTGGCACATGTCTCACGCGGTTTAGGGATTAAAATTGATCGATAACATTTAAATAAAATTTTAATTAAATTTAAAATCGAACTTCTCGAGGGCCTGGGTCGCGCAGTCGATGGCGTCTTGTTGCATGTCCTCGGACATGTCGGCGTTCTTGATCACTGCCTTTCGGTCCGTCATGTTGAGAGGGATTCGCTGCAAAATGAACTAATCGAAACTTCGGGAAGGAGCGAAACAATTTGAGCGACAAATGAATTCCCACAAAAGTGTACTGCAAGATTCGAAAAAAGGAGCGCGAAATCTCCTCTCAAGAATACGGAGTCTAGAAAAGGTAACGAAATAGACCGGGCAACGGGGAGAGAAAGGAGAACTTTCGAAAGAACACGAGAAAGTAGGACAGGCAAGGGGTTCTTCGAGGGGGGCAACGGATTCTGAAGGGAGGATAGCTAGATGCATGGGCGCGAGGAGCGGGGGAGCAAAGCCACTGGACACAGCGGGCGGGAAAGGCGGAGCGAGAGAGCGCGTGGCCGGTGGAGGGGGCGGGGGGCGAGAGGGACGGCGGCATCCCACTCTGGCGGCGGCATCTCGGCGGCATCCCAGCGGCGGCATCCCACTGGGCATTCAGAGACGGGGGAGGCGTAGATCGAGGAGGGGCACTCCTGGCAGTACATAGATGCGAGAGGGGGAGAGGATGAAGCTTTGACGGGGGATACTCATCGTTTAGACTTGGCACTCTGCCATGAGATAATTAGAGAGCAAAATAGCGCTGAATTCAAAGGTTTTCATTAAATAAATTATTGGCCCTAGGGATAATGGAGAAACGGGAGGGCAAATTAAAGAAGTAGCCAACGTAGAGCGCTAAAGGACGCCAATGGAGCGGCTAGATAGTAGCGGAAGGCATCTCCATTTCTTTCGATACAGGATCCGGGCAGAGGGGAGGAACGCTCCTACAAAATGTGGCGTGCCAACGCGACGATGGATCGTCGCCATTTTACGATCTTGACATCGAGGCAACTCCGGGGGGAGTTTGTTTGGCATGCTGCGATTTGCCACAATCAAACGTCCTCAGAGTGGAGGGACATTCAAATAAGTTAAATCATTTGGAATCGCACTGATTGTGCCTGATTTTCACTGTAAACTACGGTATTTAAAGTACAAAAAATATTTCCGTGTTTTATCCAAGCGATCTCTGCAAATTGTCAACGTTTTCCGAGCTGTCAGACATCACAGAAAGTGGAAGAGTGGGACCGTTGCTTTCTCTATTTTGCTCCCCTTGTCGCTGTACAAACTTCCTCCCCCCCCCATTGTTCAGTAGGCGTTTTCGGCGCCATCCGGCCTGCATTCTTTATCGTCTTTCTAGTCGTCTTGTACAAGTGATAGTAAGATGATCGCTAGCTGCCTGGGCCCTCCTCGTTCCTCCTTTCCCTCGCCTGACCTGGCTCCCCCGCAAGGTATTCATTCATCTCTCCAGGGCGTGATAAGACCCATCGTGACCTCGAGACAAAAGCAGCATATTCCTCTCGTTTATTCAGAAGGCATCGGGATGGCAATCATCAAACATTTCCAAATGGCACATAGTTCTCTATGTATTTCTCATCTCTATGTTATTAGTACAACTAGCTACAATTATTATACAGCAAGAATGGATACGCAATTTTCAGAATCGGGTATAAGGCAGAGTTAATCAAAACAATAAATACAATTTATTCTGCACGCCGTATAAAACCTATTTCGAGGAGAGATAACAAAAAAACTATATACCCGTTGATTTCGCTCTTCGCTCGAGACTATTTGCCGTGAGAGAGTATGTGTTAATCCCTTTGCCGTCTAAATTCTCCCAGAATCGTACCCACCTCTGGGGAAGGTTAGAAGAGACTATACAAAAGATAGAGACGCAGACAGCGCAATCACCCGAGGAGGGCCGAGAGAGAATAGTGTAACCGAGAGATGGACACTCACTCGTCTCTCAGAGGGCGAGTGACCCTTCCCCCCTGCTTCAATCTGATCAAGGGGTCTCAAACGGAAAACTACCATACCCCCAGGAGAAGAGAATACAGCAAAGCGCAAAACTACCGTAACCAGGCGAATCGTAAACTAGACGTACAAGTCACAGCCACAGGAGTCGAAAGCACAGCCGACCGCAGGACGCGGTTTATCATGAAGACACGGGGAGGACGGGACATGAGGCAGTACCAGAAGGAGGAGCAGAAGGCAGGGTAGTGGAAGGAGAAGGGGGCTCGGAGCAGGAAGACGGGACACTTGGAGCAGCTTACAATTAGAGCAGGCACGTCGAGGCAATCATGCCCGTGACAGCGTACGGGTCGCAGTTGGAGGACGGACGACGATCCTCGAAGTATCCCTGAAAGGATTACGGTAGCAATGGATGGCAAAATGAAAATAGACGATTACTGTATTACATTGGATTGTAAACTGAAAACAACTAAAGGACTACGGTACCTTGCCGTCATCGGCAGTGGAGCGGGGGACGCGGACGGAGGTGCCGCGGTTGGCGACGCCCCAGGAGAACCTGAAAATAGGTGGTTCGATATTCATTAACCAGTCGAGACCCCGGGGTAAGCTACAGTAATCCATCAACCCAGTCGGAACCCGACATGGGCTACAGTAATCCAATATTCCTGTCGGATCTCCTTACTTGTCGGCCGAGCTCGTCTCGTGGCGTCCCGTCAGCCTCTTGAGATTGTCTCTGCCGCCGTTCGGGTCGTACATCCGCATGTGCTCAGAGTGCACGGGCTCCAACTTGCTCATCATCTGAGATCAATCGTTATTGATCCCAACGCGAATTCCCCCGAGCGGAAAGCGCGGGAGGGAAACGGTACCTCCTCGATGACCTTGATTCCTCCCTCGGCGCGGGTTTCTTTCGTGCTGAAATTCGTGTGGCACCCGGCTCCGTTCCAATCGCCCATCGTGATCTGTAAAATAATTATGATTTTTTAATGTGAATATGAATAAAGAATGAAACCACAAAGTGCAGACATTAAACTACACACCGCGGGCTTGGGATCGAAGGTGACGATGACTCCGAACTGCTCGGCCACGCGGTGGAGGAGGAAGCTAAAAAATAAAATATAGATATCCTGATTCAGGCCGAGGCGGGAAAACGGGGATTCAAATATGCCCCAGCAATCGTACCGCGCCATCCAGAGCTCGTCGCCCATCGATATGCCCTCGCAGCATCCAATCTGGAACTCCCACTGGCCGGGCGTCACTTCTGAAAAGCGATTCAAATTCTATCGCCAAATTCAGATTCAAAAATTGGCGCCAAATTCAAATAACAAACCAGCGTTGGTGCCGAAGATCTGTAGGCCGGCGTGGAGGCAAGCGCGGTAGTGTGTCTCGATGATCTCGCGGCCAACGACGCGGTTCGCTCCGACACCGCAGTAGTACGGACCTAAAAGGATTACGGTAGGCCATCACGAACTTAAATCACGAATGATACCGTAACCCACACGTAAACTACAAATTGCATAATAGGATTACGGTATATGATCGCAAATTGAAAGTGCCCGAGAGGGGCTATCCGTACCCTGAGGGGCGGGGAATCCGTGCTTGGGCCACCCGAGCGGGTATCCATCGCGATCCAGCAGCAGGTACTCCTACAACGAAATGCTACCGTAACCCTCACCCTCCGCACAGGCTGTACCTGCTCCATTCCGAACCACGGCTGGTGATCCTTGATCTTGCTCATGACTTCCGCAGCGCGAGCACGGTGGTTCGTCGCTGAAGGACGGATATCGATTTTATTACATGAGATCGATATATCGATTTCCTGGACTACAGTAATCTTACCTGTGGGCTTCTTCTCCGCGTTGTACGTCTCGCACATGACGAGGCGGGCTGAGCCACCGAGGAACGGATCGGGGTAGTGGGCAACGGGCTGTAAAGCGCAATTTACGATGTCAGTTGGGAGTTTGGGAAAATCAGTTTGCGATTCAAAGGATTACGGTACCTTGAGGTACGTGTCCGAGTTGCGGCCGACTGCCTGACCCGTTGAGCTGCCATCGTAGTTCCAGGTCGGGTAGTCTGAAAAGGATACCTCCTCCTCCATTTGATAAGGTTTGATTCGAATGGTCTCAAAACCGAAACGTGATCTGATGCACATTCAAACAATTCAGTAGCTTCTCTACCAAATTTTTTTTTTCTTGACAAGAACCACCAAGTGCCCTGTCAAAGCGAGCGGGGAAATTTAATCTGTGAGTTACTTCTATAAAATTCCCATTGATGTCAGTTTACTACCTCGTGATATCACTTATTCCGAAAGAAAAAAAAGATATCTGACAGCTCCAAAGAATTCGATTGATGCCATTTTAGTACCGCGTGCTATCAGTTATACCGATAAAAATATCTGACAGCTCCATAGAATTCCCCTTGATGTCAGTAGAATCAAGACCGCCGGCACTAAATGTCTCTCGTATCAGACAGCACAGGCATTCTTTCACACCTCCCTTTACACTCGGTTCTACGATGTTTATGACCACAGTTTTATCACAAGCTTCAATGCTGGACAAACCCAGTCGCTTTATCGCCAAACACCACCAGTGCCACGTGAACGTGTACCTTGAACGTTCTCTAGTGTTCCTCATTCAGGCATGAAAGAATTCTCTTTTGCACCCGACAATTTCTGCTCCAGAAAAGAGCAGGGCTCCCACGAAAGGAATGTTCAGTCCAGGGGGACCAATGGAATCTCTACAAACTAATCTTCCCGCTAGTCTAGACCGCGTGTATTAGTCCTGAGTGTCTCGAAACCAGAGGAGAAGGAGACAGTTGTCCTCGACCCCGGAACCTTTTTCTACTAGTGCAGTCTTTACACCCGGGATCGAGTGACCGACTAGAAGCCCAGACCGGAGAACTAACAATTAAAGCACTCGGTGCGTGCGCTTTCGAAAGCCGAATCCACGTTAATGAATCGGGGAAGACGAGTCTGGAGTCTTATTGGTTCCGCTCAAACACAAAGCTGCACGCGTATCCCGCGTGAAAGGAGCCGACGAAAAATTACGCACTTCTGATTTTGTTAGAGGGGGGCAAAGCGTAAATTCAGGTCACACGTGTTTTGTTCTATGCACATGAAAAGGAGCATAGTCCACGTGGGCGGCATCGACCCCAGTCTGTTATCAGGATGGCCCGATATCTTTAATTCACCCCTCATCATGGAGTCGAGTGTCAGAGTACGCGCCGTCTTAGGATAGGCTTTCGCGAGTCCGAGAACTTTGAGCCTCCATGAGATCGATCACGGGGATGATTGGCAAAACATGGAATAGAATAATATAGCACTCCAAGCAATCTGCGGGCGCTTCCGAGATAGCAGCACTCGGATCTTGTTTCGTACTCCTTTCATGTAGAATCCTCACCGGAGGGCGCGTCCGGGATCTTGTCCATGGTGCGCGTTTTACAGCGCAGGTGTTCGCCAGTGCCGTCGATCCAGATGTATGTCGCCTGCAGAAGGATCAGTCAATTATTGAAGTTCGTAAACAATACTACGGATCCGAGAATTTATGGATGAGGTAAAATCGATAACCTGGCATTTGTCCCTGATGGGCTTCAGCCCCAGGAACTGGTCGATGACGGCTGTGCCGAGCGGGATCCTCGCGTTGTACTGTGCTTGAGTCATCCTGCATGGGAAAATAATGTTCAGTAAATCAATATCTCGAGCGCACATTAAATACAGCCTAGTAATGCATGGAAACACAAAAAAGAAAACACTGGGATGAAAATATGTATTTATGTTGACGCATTTAGTGTTCATGTTGACGCACTTTGTGACTACGGAGCTCTAAAGAAGTGCCATTAAGTATGCGCTAGGGATCAGGCTATGCACGGGGAGGAGAGGCGATGAGAACATGAAGCCAAGTCAACCAACCTCGAGGACGTCTGGAGGAAACGGGCGCTTGGGCGAAGGAATGAACGGATGGCGGCTGATGCCATGTCTGGAAGTCGGGCGAGACGATTGATTACCCTGCAAAATTGATCGATTGATTTAAATTGGAATTTCGGACTCGAGGCAATAATAATAAACGCGAAATGAGATAAATTGATTTCTATTTATATTTCGGGATCTTAATAATAATAAATAATGGTCGTGAAGTAACGGGGGCAAAATTAGCCCCCCAGGCCTCTGTTCCTGACATGCCGAGCGCACGTGGAAGCGAGAAATTGAGCATACTCTCCGCCCTCTCTTGAGATCGAAAAGAGAAGGGCGGCTGGATGGGGGAGGAGTCCAGGCTTCTCTCGCTCTTAAGCGACTTATACAACGGAGAAAGGTCCTAGATAAGAGCTTATCGAGTGAATACGAGAACGGGGAACGTCTGCGTATCAAAGAAGACACGATCTTTTCCCCCGAGCACGAGGTTCTGGAATTAATACCCGAGATTAGAGGGTAGTCCGCATGAGGGGGAGAAAATGGACAATGAGCCTTGATAAGATTGGAAGGCGACGGTTCTCCGACAGATACTATTGGCATGGGAAAGGGCGGACGACGAGGAACAAGGGAAATAGAAGCCTACGACGTGCACTACAACAGAGGGGAGTAGAAAACTAGGCTGCGAATAGGTCCTGTTCGGCTGAGTATCATGCGTCGCACTGTGGAGAGAGCATGAGGATGAGGAGGCGCAGACGTCAAAGGACACGGATGCACGGAAAGCAACGAGAGAAGTTTTTTTTTTATCTCGGAGTTGCAGCTGCATTGGTAAGCATTGGTAAGCATTGCATTGTAAGCATTGCATTGGTAAGCAGGGGAACAGACTTGAGCGACCGAAAATGTGGACACTACTCGAGAGTACTTGAGGGACAAAAGTTTGTTCTTATCACTGCTTTGTGCGACCCCCTAGACACTAGTACAACGCACGGACAGAGGAGTCCAAGATGAGTTCAATGCCCTGAATGATCAAAAGTCCAAACCATCAAAATAAAGTGGCCTTCGCTAGGGTAGATCATGCCAATCGGGACATCCAGAGGGCATAATGCCACGAAATGATTGAACAATGCAAGGCGCCAGTAGAGGAAGAATTTTTGACTTTTTTTTCATTTTTGGCTTTAGAAAACCTGCGACTCTTCTCTAAACGGATCATTTTAGTAGCCAGAGATGGCACCCGAGACGAGGGCGAAGGCCAAGAACAGGCGGCTTTTCGATGCGGGTAACTGGAAAGTCCCCGTGCCAACGCCAACGACCCGTGAAACGCCGCCGTCGTCGACCCTAATGTACGGTTTGCACTTCATTTCTACAGCAAAGTAGCTCTACTCTCCGCGATAACAACGAACAGCGAAAGTGCAATTTGAAAACGTGCAAGTTCAGTTTACGATTCAATCCCATTACTGCATTTACCTTCTCAGTAAACAGCACATCATTTATTTCTTCTTGCAGCGCTAGTGACTTGTTTGCTTCGTGGATTCTCATCGTTTTATTTCATGCTTTACAAGGTTTTTATTTCTTGTATGAACGCCGTATATTCAGATTTGAAAATATGCTATTAATCAGATCTAGCGCTAAGGCGATTTCTGTCCCATCGAATCATCGTATTTTGGTGCGAATTCGCAGTTTTGTCCTAAGTGCGGGGGTTGTCCCCGACTGTCTTTAGCTGCCTCAATGACTCATTGGTATCATTCCATAAATCTATTCTTCCGCCTCAACTCGTCTCTACTTAGCTCTTTTGTCGCCCTTGATTACTTGATATATACGATCATTATATTTTTTAGCAATCGCACCGCGATGACATCGTTCAGTCTACGTCCCAAGGCCATCGACTTCGATGAGGTTTGTCTCAAACGAATAAAATCTAGGAATTTTCCGAAGTTAATTAATTCCACATTTTCCAGATGTGGGGCAAATTGGAGCCGAACGTCCTGAACGTGCTCACACTTCAGCCGATCACGAAGAAGGAATGGAATTACATGTTCGGGTGAGCAACATTCGCTTAATGAACTATAATAATATTTTTTCTTTCGCAATAATAAGCCATAAAAATATTTGAATTAAATAAAAGTATGCTAAATATAGGGACATCTACGAGATCTGCGTAGCCATTCCGGATCCGCTTTCCGATCGACTCTACGACGCCGTTAAAGAATCCTTCGAGCGCCACTCCATGATTCAATTCGAGGTTACTATATGCTTATTATTTAACTGAACAATAGTATTTCATTTATGCATGAAGACTACTAAAGCAATATGCATTCCATTTCATTTTCAGACTATATATTAGATAAATATGTCTATTAAATTCGTCAGCGCCTCAAAAAGCTGCCTGCTGAATCTCTGCTGGCGGAATATCATCGACTCTGGAACGTGTACTACGACGGCGCCCGCTACGCTCACCAGCTTTTCCGGTTCGAATCAATTTTCACTAATTACATAACATCGATATTTAAATATCTTCAAAATTTCTTTCCAGGTATCTCAATCGGCAGTACGCCAAGTCTCGACGAACGACTGACATTGAGAACATGGGCGGATTTCAGCAGTTCCTCCAGGCACCGGACATCAAGGAGATCGGCAGCGTGAGTAAAAGTGGACGAGAGAAATAATGGCGCTAACAATAAACCGTAAGCGCGTCAGTAACTAATCCGAAAGAGCGTCGGTAACTAAACTGAAAGCGCGTCAGTAATTAAAAAAACAATATTACGTTTTAACATATTCAGCTCGCACTGGACACGTGGCGCATCAAGGTCATGACGCCCCTGCTGCCATCCCTCATTTCCCTCCTCCTCAAGGTATGGTATTTCTTATTTTTTTGTTTCTCTGACGAAACTATCATTTTTAATTCAGTCGATATCGGAAGACCGAAGCGGAGTGACGTTGACGCAGGAAACAATTGTCTCTGGCGTCATCAACAGCTTTGTTCAGGTCAGTTTCTATTTATATTAATTTAAAGCTTTTCAAAGCGAATTTATTATTTTTATAATAAAAATTTCAGGTTGAGGAGCACTTCCCATCGGAAGAGCGACCAATGCAGCCGTCCAACAACGCGTTCTACAAGTGAGTTAATTGCCTTTGCCATTTTAGTGTGGATCATATTGTCGATCACTTTTGATATCGATTATTTATTCAGGGAAAACTTCGAGAAGCGCTTCCTCGAGGACACAAAGTCATACTACGGGTCACTGGCTCACGAGCTCTTTGAGAAGATGACCTGCTCCGCGTATATGAAATCGGTGAGTTTCTTCTAGAAAATTAGAAAAGAAAATCGTCGCAGCGCTTCGCGGTGCGTATCGATTTCTTATAGGGCGGGTCTTTGAAGTCAGCGTGGCCACTCCGCATGGACTATGATATTGCCATCCTCGGATACACACCTATGTTATGCAATGTTTTTGAACAATTTTCGTTGGTACAGTAGGTCAGGTGGAGTACGCTGGGTCATGCTTTAAGCGCATCTCCGTCGCAGTTGTGCTCGTAGCTGCGAGGAGATAGAAAGTATTGGAGAAGAGCGGATTGTTAAATTACGTAGCGATCAATGCCGCGAAAATTGT
This sequence comes from Levipalatum texanum, assembly GCA_014805385.1. Classification (NCBI taxonomy): domain Eukaryota; kingdom Metazoa; phylum Nematoda; class Chromadorea; order Rhabditida; family Diplogasteridae; genus Levipalatum; species Levipalatum texanum. Next base: position 11,871 of record JACMIG010000487.1, read on the forward strand.
TAGTTCGCAGTGAACATTAGAGAATGCGCTGTACTCGGACTGTACAAGATGCTGGTCTTTTTTTCGATGTACAAAATATATCTTTTCCGGTTTTTGTATAAAGGTTTTGATGTATAAATAATATATTGATGTTTTATTCAGGTCCTCGAACGACTTGAAGAGGAGGAGCGGAGGACCAAGAAGTTCTGCCCCTCGATCACCCTCCACAACGTCATGAGCGTGTTCCAAGAGGTAGATTATCAGTAGCAATCGTTGATTAATACAGTAACTCCCATCTTTGCTAAATTTAAGTAAATTTTTTTCAAATATGATTTCAGACTATGATCGATTCGCACCGCGAGAAGTTCCATTCGGTCGCCAAGGACCTCATCGAGAAGGAGATACACGAAGGTAAAACAACAATCGAAAATATCGATTTTTGGCAAAGCGCCAAATTTAATAATTCGTTTTTTTACAGATCTGCGCAACATGTACAAGCTGCTGCGGCCGCTGAATTCGGGACTGTTGCTTCTCATCCAGGAGTTCGAGGCGCACGTTAGGAGGAAGGGGCATGAAGCGGTGAGTGGACAAGGGTTCTTTGGATTTGTAGGAAAGGGGAATGATGGTAGGGAAACAAGGTGGATCGGCGCTTCGAGCTGAATTATATTATATTTGTGCGAATTTGAATTTTGATGTCCTCGCACCACGCACGAGGATTCCTCCTCGTCGAGGACTGCAATTTTGTTCATTTTCATTTTCTTCAGGTCTCCTCCATCGACAAGGATGCGCCGAATGCGCCTACGCAGTTCGTCGAGGCTGTCCTTTCGGTACGGCATTTTGCTATTTACAAAACATCGCCTGCTTGTAAACGCACACTCCATGCACGCAATGTGTGCATGGAGTGTGTGTTTACAGGCAGGCGACTTTTTGCACACGCAACTTTTTAAATGTCAGGAGGTTATGTCCTTTCAATTGCTTGGCACCATGATTGGCTGAAGCAATGTATATCAGCGTGATTCACGTCTCGAGGGGAATTAACTTACAGCTCGATTAAAATCTCGCTAATCGGAGGCGTTGTTTTATTGGATATTGAAGAAAAAACCCTAATGCTTTTCCCTTTCCTTTGTTCTACAACGTTTTGCGATTCTGGATGATGGATTGCTCTATTTCAATTATGAAGTTTACTCGCATTTCCAGAATACTCCTGGACACTGGAATTCCGAATTGATCCTCTATGATTGCAGGTGCACGTGAAGTACGCCGAGATGAAGCGGGAGACGTTCTGTGACGATGGCGACTTCTCCGGTGCCCTCGACAAGGCGCTCCAGGTATCCAATCGATATTATCGATTCCTTCTGGATCTGATGCTCCTCGGAGTATGCCCCTATACGATAAACACGATATTGCAGTCGGTGGTGAACGTGCGTGACGACCCGCGCATCCTACCCAAGGCGTCGGAGAGGGTAAGAATAGAGGGATTTTAATATTTTTATTATTTTATTATTAGTACATTAGATTGCTCAAAAAATCCTGCTCCCGTGTTATACATGATGCGTGAAACGTAAGCGTTCCTTGTATGCCTCTTAAAAAAGAATTTCGAGTGCTCCAAACCATTGTTTCCAAAATTTAATTATTTATAATAGGTGCCTATTAAGTCGCCGATTGACCTTGTTTTGAAATTAAAAAAAAAAACGTATGTTTATCATTCAGCTATCGCGCTACACGGATCTGCTGCTGCGGAAGTCGGCTAAGGGACTGTCGGAGACGGAGATCGACAACTACCTCACCAAGGTTTGAAATCATTCAAATTAAATTCCCGCCTTTTTCTCGAATTAATCAATAATCTGTTGACTTCAGGCGATCATAATCTTCCGGTACATCGAGGACAAGGACGTCTTCCAGAAGGTTTGTATAAGTTTTTGAAACATATTTTTCCTCCTCATCTCTTATTGATATTCTTGTTCCAATAGCGCTTTTGAAGATAACATGGCGGTTGAGCGATTATAAATTACAAAATAATAATTTTCAGTGCTACGGAAAGATGCTGTCGATTCGACTGATCAACCAGACGTCCGTCAGTAACGATGCGGAGGAGCTCATGATCGGCAAGCTCAAGGTGTGTGACACGGGAATTGCGCCACCGAGGCTTGGCGCACTAGCAGTCTCGAGGAAACAATTAGACTGACGTTCCTGATGATTTCACGCATTCCGCTTATCGCAGAGTGAGGGTATTTTATAGACTGGATCATCCATGGATTTTCATGTTGAATTGGTACGCAAGGTGGAGAAAACGAAAAGCCATCGTCATTGCTTTTATCGAGCATGAAGTGAACGCTTTCTTTCTCGGGGACCCGTAGATCGAATGACATGAATTGTATGGTAATAGAGACAGAATCGATTCGCCCGCGCCCCGTCCTGAAAGGGCTATCGTAAACCGCCAAATCGATCGATAACCTCCCACGCGACGCTTCCATTATTCCTGCAGCTGCGATGAGAACGACTTGGACTTATGTATTTGCGCTGGCGGTGCCTTGGGTGTCGTAGTTGACTTGTCCTGCGCATCATAATGAGCATTTGAATTGCGCGCGATACAGTATCCCATTCGATTTAAAGAGGGGCGCACCAAGAGTTTTCGAATCTGTGGCATTCCGCGGGCGTATTCGATCATGACTTTCTTGGCTGCTGCTCCGAATCCAGACCGAATTACCGCGCGACGGAGACGGTGAATGCTAGAAAGGTTGCGGTAGATTTTGGGGGCACATTAGATCAGGCGCGAGTACGGTGGGTCATACTTTAAGCGCATCTCCGCCGCAGTTGTGCTCGTAGCTGCGAGGCGCTTCGACGCCCAGTAGATGCAGAGAACCGTGACCATGTTGCACAGTGCAGCGCCTACTTCAATACGGGACTGGTTACCGTAGAATTAGGGGAGTATAGTCGAGCAGATGGAATGCGGTAGGACAGACTGCCAAATTTCTGGACACCGTGTCATAAGAGTACGGTAGATAGGTTACGGTATTGCTAGCGACGAACCGAGGCAAGCTGAGACGACTTCGGTGATGTATCTGACGCACTGGTCTTCTGAGAAGGCGAGTGGAGCGGTCGTGCTCATGCTCATGCTCATGTTCCTGGCACGGTGCCAAAATCTGACGGAAGCTAGTTGGCACTGTGCCAAGGTTCTGGAACTAGGGGGAGTAGGATGTGGAATACCGGAAGAAAGGACGAGAGAGCAGCGCAGCCAACGAGACGGGGAGGACTGAAGGGGGAAGGAATGGACGGACGGCGGGGATAAAGGGAGACTATGGTCTAGACCACGCAAATTGTCGAGTCTAGTCGATAAATTGATTGGTAATTTTTCTAGATGCTGCAAGCAATTAGTATTCGGCGATATTTTAATCATAAAATATTAATAAATGTATCATCCTTTGCAGAGTGCGTGCGGCTACGAGTACACGTCCAAGTTCATGCGCATGTTCACGGATATGGGGCTGAGCAAGGAGCTGCACACTAAGTGAGTACGCGCTCGAAATGAGCCAGCACAAGAAATGAGCCAGCATACAGATCGCTGTAGTATTCGTTCCATTTATAAATTGAGTTGCAAGATGCGCAGAGCGAATGTCGGCGATCCACGGTTCGAAATAATACACCCTCTGCAGGTTCAAGGACTATATGCAGCAGAACAGTGTCGAACTCGCCACCTCCATGACTCCGATGATTCTACAGGTACGGGGTCTCTCTGGTTGACGACCTTGTAGCATTGACTCAGCGCCCTTGTAGTTTTGACGCATTTACTTCTCAGGCTGGCGCGTGGCCCATGTCGGTGGCTCCGTCGACGTCCGGTTCATCGGGCGGGCGAGGTACGGCGAACGACAGTCCCAGCCGCGACGATCCCTCCACTGCCTTTGTGCTGCCCAAGGAGCTCGGAGACTGCGTGCACCACTTCAATGTGAGTTCATGTTATCTTGAGTATGTGCGGTATCTGCATTTTTTCTGCTACATCAAATTTTGCGGATAGATGATTCGAACTTTAAAACGATGGCATTGCAGGAATTCTACACGAAGGCTCATCAGGGCCGCAAGCTCACCTTCCTCTACCAGATTTCCACCGGTACAATATTCTTTTCGCGCCAAATTGAGTTTCAAATTTTACAGTATGTATTTGCAGGCGATGTCAAGCTCGGGTACACGGACAAGCCGTACCAGGCGAATATGACGGTGCACCAGATGGCGCTCATCTTCTGCTTCGAAACCCGCGACAGCATGGAGATCAAGGAGATCCAGGTGAGAAAGAGCGGGGGAAAATTTTTGGATTGGTCAGTACAAATTGTAGGCAGTATAAAGATACCTTGATACACAGCGATTGGATACTAGATAAAAAAAGTAAGGATGCTAGATTTTATGAAACCTAGCTGCTTTATGTTTCACTACTGAGATCTATTCGCGGCTGAATTATTTCCCATGATTGCACCCTACAACGTAGGAAAAATTTAACTTCAATTCAACACTTTCTCCTTCAGGACCTGACGCACCTGGCTGAGGATTTGTTGGCCAAGAACCTGAAGGCACTGGTGGAGGGAGGCTTGCTGAAGACGGACTCCAAGGTACGGTAGTTTTGGGCACTGGCTGGGGGACTGAAAATAACAAATGAATTTTAGACTGCGTCCCTCACGGACGGCTCGACGATGCTGCACCTCAACAAGGCCTTTACGAGCAAGAAGCTCAAATTCAAGGTATGTCATCTGGTTCTCGAAGCGATCGAGGATTACGGTATCCGGAAGAGGGCTTTAACAACGCGGGAAGTTACGGTATCACTTTGTAGGTAGCCGCGGCGCAGGTGCAGAAGCAGACGGAACGCGAGGCTGAGCACGTGAGTGTATATTTTCTTATCATATTTTCTTTCTTCATAAAAATTTCGTAACTTTTCTCCGTTATTATTTCATCAGTGTGCAGATCCATTTTTGAGGCTTTTCTATTGGTTATCATATAGTCATTATTGATTCCTTTTCCAGGTCAACACGACGGTGCAGCAGGACCGCAAGTACTACATGGAGTGCGCGATCGTGCGCATCATGAAAACGCGCAAGGTCCTCAAGCACAACATCCTCGTCCAGGAGGTACGGTGTCTCTGGGAAGCGAATTCGAAAGTCAGGATACGGTAGTTTTGGGCAATAGTTTCTATCAGAGTACGGTAGATTTTTGGCCAAGAGTATTGGAGGCTCGAGTACGGTAGCTTTGGGCAACGATGTCGACGCCCATGATACTGTAGCTTTGATCAATTTTGTTTTTATAGGTGATCGAGCAGACTCGCGCTCGCTTCACGCCCGACCTGCCCTTCATAAAGAAGAGTATCGAGGTAAGAAAATTGAGCTGGAGCCACGAGAGGGAACCCGATGATTTAGTGTTGCAATATTCGTGCAGAACAATCTAAAAATCAATTAAAATGTCATTCGGGGATATACTTTGTAACCTATTCACTGCAGGACCTCATCGAGAAGCTGTACCTGCAGCGGACCGATTCGCACGACGAGTACCAGTACCTTGCCTAAGAAGAAGGAGAATCGAGAGGAATACCGTAACCCCGTTTTCACCCTTCAATGCGTATACTGTAGTCAGCTGGTACGCATGTTTGTTTGAAATACTAATATTCTGGATGTCCACGGTAGCTTCTGATATTCCCCCTCTTGCACTTATCTGCCGTTCTAGAAACGAGTCATTGATTGTTCCGAGACCCCGAGTGTCCACTCCTTGTAGTAGTTTTACAATTAAAACATTAAACCCGATAATATTCACGGACACCGCTCGAAATAATACGGTACTATCGCCTAAAGTATCTTTCCCGTTGATTATTTTCGTCGCCCCGTGTATGCCATCGTGCTGTAGTTTGTATGTATGCCAATGAAAATCTTTTAATTTCTTTTTTTAGATGTTTGCTATTTATGAGCTCAGATAACTTGCTTCATTTGCACCAGGATCTGACTAAAGAAGACAGATTTGACATTAATCAGCGTTTGTTTCTGCCTTCCCAAGATGTTCGAATAAAAATCTTGGTGTAGTAAACGTCTCCTGCCTGTATGGAGCACTCGAGCACGCCATATGTGCACTTTGCAGGCAGGGGAAGTTTACTACTTTTATTTGAACCCCTTTTTTGTTTCATACCTCGATGACAAGTCGAATCTTTCCTCGTCCCGTCGCTTGTCCGTTATAATTATATAAGTTGGCCCCCAATGCACATAATGAATGATTTCCGTTGTAAGTTTGCAAAATGCGAATTTTCATATCCGAAGGTAAAGTTTTATCCTGGACGGTTAGTTTGTTGGCACACACGAGGTCGATTTCCTCGCATGGTATCGTGTTGGGACAGGTGGCAGATTAAAAAGAATTGATTATATTTATCGAATACAATTATTTATCGATTGATATTCCAGTGGCCCCGGGAGCATGGAAGGTCCGCCGGCCATCGATTCGCTGCGGACTCGGCAGATTGGCAAGTAGCTGAGTGTAGACATGGCTTCACGTCGCACGCCGGGCACTCATCTATGAGAGCTAATTTTGCCCGAACTCTAGAATTTGTTACCACGGGGTGGACCACGCTTGGAGTGTGAGCCCACGCTCACGGTAGCTCACGCCGTGAGTTTCACGCCGTGCCGTGGTCACAGATTCTAGAGAACGTACTGCTCGGTCACTCTATAAAACGATACCAACAACAGTGAACTTTTTCTTGTAATTTGTCTCTAACAATATGAATTTATTGAACAGCGATGAACAGCCGTTTCACTGTACAAAACGGACCGTGAACGACAGTGTTGACAGCAATTTTTCAAGGATGTTGAAAAAAATCCCGCTTGTTTCTCGCCACACGCTGGGCATTTATTTAACAGTATATACATAATTTGTCCTCGATCCTAGGGTTTTTTGATCCATGAATCATAAATTCGAAACCATCTCTTCAGCCGCCCTGAAGACGATGGTAAACATGAACCAGCAGCCCGTCAACGTCCTCGTATCGGAGCCCGTTTGGAAGGTTCGCATGTTTTTTTTATCAATTCTTGCTAAACGCTGGCTAAACGGAGCATTTAGGCGCTATTACCCAAATAATTCTTTCTGTAAGCAGTAATGGTGCAAAAATACTTATTTCCTGATGCTGATGATCATTCTTGCCAAACGCAGTAATGAGAATAAAACGGGGCAACCTCGTTTGCATGATAATTTTTTTGGTAAACGCAGTAGTGGGAATATGACGACGACTTCGTTTTGCAGGTGCTGATCATGGACTCGTTCGGACAGGACATTGTCTCGCCCCTACTCCCCGTTAAGCAGCTCCAGGAGCTCGGAGTCACGCTGCACATGTGAGTATTCTAGGCTATTTGGTTTTGTGTACCATTTTTCCAAAGAGTATTGTCGTGACCTCTCGTACTTCTCATTTGCATTCATGCTCCCTCATTGAAAATGGAGGCCTGCTTCCAGACAGTGCTTCAAGAAGGGGTTTGCGCACAATGGGATTCTTTAACAATATATATATTTTGTTTTAAAAAATATTTTTAACAATATTGATCAAAGTTCCGCTACAGGCTGCTGAACAAGAAGCGCGACGCCCTCCCCGACGTGCCCGCCGTCTACTTTGTCGCCCCGACCGAGGAGAACATTGCATTGATGGAGGTGGTTGTTTTTGCGGGGAAACTTTTAGGCTTTGTTACTGCGTTTCAACGACGGGATAAATGCAATATGCACGATAGAAACCTACCCGACACCACACACACACACCAGTGAATAAATGCCATCCTTTGTGGGCATCTCCTGTTTATCGGTAGATTTGATTAGTTACATTTATTTATTTTTGATAAATCGCATTTATGGATCAATATTGATTTATTGTTCATTCAGGAGGACCTCCGCGCCGCTCTCTACGGCTCCTTCTACGTCAACACGATCTCGCCGCTGGCGAGGCCGAAGCTGGAGCAGCTCGCGACCGCCGCCTACCAAGGTGGAACGATCGGGCAGGTCGAAAAGGTGAGAACCGAGGATTAGTCTCGACCGAGAAGCTAAAAGCAGTAGCGACCAAGGGGATAATCGATAAACGTGGTAGCGACTACAAGCACAGTTGAAGAGCAGCGCAGTACTGTACTACGAGATAAATCCAATAGCGAGGCTACCATTTATGGTTTTTATAAAAATGGAATTTTTCTCGCAGTGGCGTAGTGAGTGCAGCGGAATAGGCTAGTCTTTTGAGATGAAACCAGGGGGGGGGGGGGGGGGGGGGGGGGGGGGGGGGGGGGGGGGGGGGGGGGGGGGGGGGGGGGGGGGGGGGGGGGGGGGGGGGGGGGGGGGGGGGGGG
>JACMIG010000488.1:0-13501 GCA_014805385.1 Levipalatum texanum
CAAAAGGGCAAAATTTTCCTCATTGACTACCCCATCCAGCCCACATGTTCAAAGTTTCTAACGTTTCACAAAAATTCTGCTCAATTTTCACCAAAGGGGAGACCTCATGGATTTTTTTCAACCCATGATACGGGTATCATGGTCCAAAAAGTGCAAAAATAAAGTATCGTGAAATCGACTAAGGAATGTCCGCATGGTCATAAAAAAACGTTTTTGACCCATTTCATTTCGAATATTTGGGATCTGCTAAAAACGTACTTGCATTGTAGCTCCAAAATGCTTTTGTGCGTCATAACACGCCTAAAAATGATATCTTTCACCGAAAAAAAACAGAATAAAAAAATGTTGCTTCAATCGCTCTGGGCGTATTATGGAAAAACAAACACCTTTAATTTTTTCTAGAATATTCTACGGGGTCTTAAGACAAACCGAGTAGTGTGTTATAGTTGTGGTCAGGGCAGGTACATACCATAAGAAAACCAGCCCCTGGATCGATCGTTTGAGGCTCGTGTCCGCGGGGTTCCCCCTTTTTCAGAAAACTCGTCATAATCCCTGACGCAATTTTTGTGAAGTTGGCGCATTTTCTGCGTTGCTGGCGCACATGTAGATATACTGGACAAGTGAGGGCACAACACAAAGCGTTGTCATCATATAAAAACGGGACGATACACTCAATGGCGGCGCTTGCTCGAGCGCTTGGAGCTCTTCTTCGAATTCTTGGAGGACTTGGACTTCTTGGAAGCCTTCTTGGCCCTCTTCCTCTCCTTCTTCTCCCGCTTCCGCTCCTCGCGACTGGCCTCATCGCGCTGGTGCTTCTCCCACTGAAGATGATAATTGATTTATCGATTGATTAATAATCAAATTATCGATTTATTTAATAGTCGATGCACTAGCTGGGGAAAGGTGAGTATACCTTCTTCTTCTTCCGCGATTCCCGCTTATCGTTCACCTTCACGCGCACCTTCCGCAGCGCCCGGGCCCTGTAAGCGGTCGATTCTTAAGCGAAATAGGTCGTAGGTCATCCACTAAGCATCATGGGCAGTTATTCATTCACTAAGCGCCGTATGCCACTCGCTAAACGCCGTAGGTCGTTCGCTAAGCGTCGCAAGTATTTGGTCAGGCAGCACTTGGTCATGCTCATGCTGAGCTTGTAGTAGACGAGGCAGATGACCGCGCCCCAGATGCAGCCGATCATGAAGGAAACGCCGAAGGGCGGCATGAACGTGCCGAGCTGTAAAGGGGGAGAGGGTTACGGTATCTGAATGGGTTACGGTGACCCGAAAAGAGTTACGGTATCTGAGAGGGGCTAGGGTGTCTCGGAAGGTTACGGTATCACCGAAAGATTTTCGGTGGGTTACGGTATCTGATAGGGTTACGGTATCAAACCGACGTACACACTCGCGGTAACGGTCTTTGAGCTCGTCGTCGGTGAGCGCCGTCATCTGACCCACGAGCTCGTCAGCCTCGGGGCACGGGACGTCAAGCTACAAATCATAATTTTCGATCGATCTAAAATAATTACCGATCGATCTACAAAACATTGTCACCGTAAAGATTAGACACCAAAACGGGCCATCACTATAAACATTGGGGCATGGGATGGACATCGACAGCGTCAAGAACGGGGAGAACTCACAAATGACATGTCTGCGGTCTGTTGAAGAAGACGAGAAGCAGCGACCGCTGTCGACGGGCGTTGGATAGACAGACTAGCGAGTCTCCGTGAAATACGAGAACTCGCGAGAAGAATAATGATGCAAATTATTTTTCTGACTAATCTTTTGCAATTTTATCCTGAATTTGGTTATTTCGAAGGGTTTAATTTTGCCTGGGCAAAAAATACATTGAATCTTTTATATTCAAATTGGTTTTATCCAGGTCATGGCGCTCGGTGACATCGGGCGTCGGCAATTCCGCCATGGACGAGGCGGAAAGGAAGGAGCTGCGCCAGTTTGCTGTCACCCTCATACCCCAGATCAGTCAGGTATCAATTATCGATTTTATCGATTAAAATTATATTCAGGTTCTGCAACGGATGCCGCGTGAAATGCTCCTCATCCTTAAGACCAACGATCTCATGCGCGCGATCGAACACCAACTGGGTACGTTTGTTTCATTTGTCACGCATTTAGCGAGTGTGAAATAACAACTAGCTGAACGAAATGGCTGAGCTACTGCGGTTATTGATTTCCCTCTCCGTATACGCTGTCTTCAGGAGCCGCTGGACGAGCTGACGGCCTGATCGAAATGAGCAAGTGCGTTGTCTCCAGCTGGCACACAATGGCCATTCGTGAAGCGGAAAGTATGTTTTATCTATTTTAATTTAAAATTTTAAATAATATGAAAATAATGTGATTTATGTTCAGATTGGCGGCAGCGCCTGCGACTGCGCATTTCGTTCTTCGTCGCCATGTCCAAACTCGTCATCTACGACTACTTCCTCCGCTTCAATTCCCATCTCCCACGAGCCATCCAGATGGCACCATTATAGGATCATCCAATGTACTCAACTATAGGATAATGTAACATTCCGTTCGCGTAGTAGGCTCGGTTTCTAATCATGCATGTCTCGCAACCTGTACTTGCTCAGATTCCTCCATACCGGTACACCATCAGTTCTGGTCTTGTTCATCGCCTTTCGGAACGGCGTGCTGCGTATGGCAATGTATATCAGAATACTTAATCAACCATTTATGGTGTGCTCACGAATGACATAAATGTATAGCATTTAGAGTCGCTCCTCGGCAATAGTCTCGTAATCATCAACAATTAATGTAACAACGTGCAAACGTATAACAATCAATAACAGGGTATTCGGAAGAACTACTATCGATCGAGATGATTTAGCACTGGTCTCAGGAGAAAAGGGAAGGGTAGTGAGATCGCTGGGACAACGCAGAGGTGGCTCCTACGCAACAGGCAACAACGACGTATTTGCTACACATGCGGATACCGTAGAAGCTTGATAGAGCAGTGCGTGTTATCTTAGCAAACGAGTAAAATTCAAAAATCTCTAATGCATTGTATAAGTGTTCTCCTCATCCATATCGCAAACCTCGCCTTGGAACTTGACCTGAAAACGACAGCTCATTCGTGAATATTGTAGATAGATTTGTGACCCATACGTGAGCAATATTCGAAAAATACATACCTTGATCTTGAAGTCGAGGTCTCTTTCGTTGCGCGCGTTAGGCGAGCATGTGAATTTTCCAGTGATTTCCTCACCCTTCTTCACGGTGAGGGCATCCTTAAAACGAACATGAATTCAACAAACTCCACAATAGTGTCAGTTATTCCTAGTCGAAACGACATCGACCGTGTGCACTTATATTTACAGTACCTGGAGATAAAAGACGGTCTGCTTCCAGTGCGTATACTGGCAATCGGGTCCAGTAGAGAAACCGGTACGCTTGTGGCACTTCGAGAACTCCACAGTGAAGAAGGTAACGAGAGCCTGATAATGAGCCATTTCTGCGCCCGCTTTATTTCCCAACCTGGATGTAATCATTTCTGCTAATGCGAAGGATGAAGTCGCTCGACCACGCGAGATCCTCGATCTTCACCGTGTACAGGTCGATCTGAAAATGAGCAATAACTATTACCCCGTCCTGCAATCTTACCTCCTTGATGGAGTAGTTGGTGGAAACGACTTGATTCTGGTCAACGACGTCAACGAGGGGCTCAGTGATGGCCACCTTTCGAATGGACGACATGTTGAAGCCATAGACGTTGTCCCACCTTCAATGCGAACAGTTTAGCACCAATAACTCATGGATATAACACAGCTGCCTAATGCATAATACAGCGTAAACAACGTTCAATCAAACAAACCAGTTGATCTTGTCATCCTTGTACTGTCTGTCCTCGATGGCGCAGATGAAAAGCTTGGCCTTGTCGGGGAAGAGGGCTCCCTCGGTTGCGAGCCACTGAAGTACCGGGATAACTAGCCTCGCCAACGGATATTTTGGCGGAGCACATTTTTCTTTGGAATAGAGGGGACAAACATACTAGTAGAGCCCCTATTCTGGAATTTGCGAGGTGACAGTGGACAGATCAAGAACCACTTGAACTAGTCCTGTTACAAGAGGAAAAGTGATACCGAACCTTGTCACGGGCATAGAGGACAGTGTTGAGCATGGACTCGTAGAAGAGGCAGTAGCCCATCCACTCGGAGATGATGATGTCTACCTGAAAAAACCCCGACATAAAATTGCAAAAAGTAATGGACCAGACACTCCGTTACAGACTGATCGAATCCACTGAAAAATACCTTTTCAATTCCATCGGGGAGTTCCTTGATGTCCTCGACCTTGGACTGAACAACTTCGACAATGTGGTCGAGGCCGTTGTCCTTGATGATCTGCCGCGACTGAACGGCCATGTTGGAGAACTCGATCTGGAAAGGAATATTGGCAAGATGTCCGAAACGAGGCACTGAAAGAAACGTAGCATTGAAACAAACGTACCGCGAGAACCTTCTTAGCTCCAGCCTTGGCGGCAAACATGGAGAGGATTCCCGTTCCCGATCCGACATCCATAACAATCTTGTCCTTAAAATGCCTCTTGAACTACATCAAAGAGTAAACACCAAACCTTGAAAAGATGCTTGTTGTGGTAGATGGAATCGCGGTACGTCTTCGTGCGGACCTCATCCTTGAGCATTTCCTGTAATTATATTGTTTGGAATCGAACCTTGCAAAAATCCTAATCCTCATGAATGGTACAAACCTCGTGAATTCCGAAGTGAGCATAAGAATCGAAGTAGTAATCCTTGCTGGTCATTTCATTCGGGGCTGGCCGAGCCGCATCACCCGCTGCCTTCGGCGCATCACCCGACGACATCCCCCTATAAAGGAAATCATTTACATCGGAAAGGTGCAAGCAAAATGAAAGTGCGATAACGCGGAAATGCCCAAATTAAGAATCCTCCGCGCATAATGGTTGATGGTGCACGCCAGAGAGCAGGAGAGCCCAAATCATTCGCGAGAACAATCTATCAAAAAAATTTAAAACCCGGACTTTTTAAATTGCGGACATCATTTCAGCGAGAATATTTTCGCTTCGAGACCAACTCCTCTGCAGAATGACCAAATGTACTACGGTATTTTGTCAATGGGTATGCAACTTGGTCACATTGTTGCTCGGAAATGACCGCTTATAAACCAACATCGTGCGAGATCTTATTGCCGAATTTGGGAGGTATTTTTACACCAAGAAGATCTTCTTCGAAAACAAATAGCGATAAAGCATCTTTTCGGAGCTGTTTATCGTTGTGTTATCTCCCAGTGTCCAAGTCGCACGAACTTCAGAAGATACAAGCGAATGTGTTAATAGTCAAGGGGTAGTTCATTTTCGTGAGTCACGGGAGAGAATCAGCTTGTGAGATGAGTGAGATTGGATCGAATGGCTAGACTATGCGGGCACCGGCTGTGAGACAATGCTAACAACAACAAAAAGCAGATCCGTGTGACTTTCTAACGAGGAGTCTAGCCTAACCGGAAGAATGCAAGCGAGCTCTGAAAATATAACACAGAAATTCAGCAAAAAAATTTGTAGAGAACAAATTCATTAAATGAAAAACAAACCGAACTACAAAAGTGTAAAATGAGAACCGGGAGAGCAAACTATGCTGTGAAAGCTGCGGATGGAGCCATGAATAGGGCTGGTTGCCCCAGTGTTGAATAGTTCACTGTCTTCGGAAGAAGAGTCTGTAGGTGACAACGGCGGCAACAGAGATCACTGCCAGGCCGATCCCGACGTAGACTGCTTCTGGAAAAACACCATTCCTTCACCACTCCTTTTTCTCACTAAATTTGAGCGAACAGGATTTTATAAAAAATATATCAAACTGATTTCACAAAGCGCTTCCAATTAAAAAAAACCCGTCACTGACCAGTGATGAAGGGATTCGCCTCCTCCAGAAGAGTCTTCTTCTTTCTCGGCGTGCGGGGGACATCATCTACAATGTTGTTCAAATTAGTCTTCCTCGCACAAAATCAGTTGAAAAATTAGGCTCGAATTTTCTGACCAGAACAAAATAGACATAGTACCCGAAATTTCCTTTTTTTTCACAGGTGGTTCCTTAAACTGTTCCCTATGAAGCAGCACCCCTTTCCAGCGCTGATTCTCACCGATGAATGAGTGGGTGCTGGGGGCGTATACGCTCTCCTCATCATCGTCCCGCTTATCCTCTCTCTTGCTACGAGAAGGGGGCAGGGATGAGGGCGCCGTCGGAGGACGTCCAACCAGATCTGTGATGAAAAGAAATTTAATTTTTTTTCAATCCTCTAAATCATACGCAGCGTACGAAAGGACGGTACACCACTTCATGGAACCGAAAACATATGAAGCTAACGAGAGATACCCCTCGAACTAACAACAAATGATCGTTAATCCTAATATAATGGCGGGATTTAAAAAAAAACGAAATAGTTATTTTATTACCTGCGAATGACATCATGGACGAGGACGTCTGCGGACCGTTGGCAGCCTTCGGCTTGGGGTCCTCAGCAGGAGGAATGCGAGATGCAGGTGTGCTCGCTACAGGGGAGTGATGCTGAAATGCGAGCGCCTAGATCTTGGAAATCTCACAATCAGCCTGTGATAAATGCCGTTCAAGTAGAAATAGAACTCGAATTATTAATTTACCCCCTCAAGACGAAATAAATAAAGGGATGCCCTTAAAGCTGACAATCAAGCATTTTCCCGAATCTGATCGGGATTTACGACTGATCTACTACTATATTATGGAATCGATCCAAATTGACCAAAAAGATTACGAAGCAAGTTGAAATGAAGTATGCATAAATTACGCTCATTTTTTCCGAGTACACTTGTGAAGGGAGGCATTGCTTACAGTGATAATGGTTTGCTCTGCGCTGGTCTGGACGACGAGGGAGGCGGCCTCCTTCACTTGGCGCAGCACATTTACAGCTTCGTCGTGCGTCAAATTCAGCAGATCGACGCCGTTGACGGACAGGATCTTGTCGCCCTCAAAAATTAGTATACAACAAAATACGATTTGATAAGACCATGAAAACATTTTAAAAATATATGCGAAACTAATGTCGGAAACCTTGAAAATAAATCCACGGTTAGCAGCGGATAAGGAACGAATTTCAGGCTCAATTTAATTTCGGCCCCCTCCTGTATGTAGTAAGCAAGCAGTCTTATCCCGGACAACCTCTTGGAGTCTTCCATCGCGCTCGGCGACTCCTTCAGGCTTAATCATGGAAACGAAGATGCCGGAATCTCCCGGGAGATGCTCGCTATCTGAGCCGCCGACAACGTTGAATCCGAAGCCTGAAAGTTTTTCACATTGAACCATTTTCAGTATTTCCATTATAAATTGTCCAAGGCCGCAAGTGATGTTAAAATGCATGCTCATTGCTATGGATCTCACAATCAGAAATTATTGAGGTAGTCCTAGTGCTTCAGATGAGGAACATAATTAATACCCACCGTACTCATCCTTGATGAGCTCCATGACAATTATGCTGTTGGGGTGGCCGTTGACAGCGGCGACGGCGTCCTTCATAGCAGCTACGGAGGATGACGATGCCACTGCCTCAGCATCGTGCGATGGCTGCTGTTCTTCGACCGCCGTACCGTGAGTCATGCTAGAAATCCCCCTTCGTTTTAAACTTTCGGAAATTTATCCACGCACGAGCAAGAAAAACATAAAAATAATACACGCGTCAAACATAACAAATATTGCCGCGCACGCGATTAACTGCTAGTTTGCGGGAAATAAGACAGGAAGACGTGAATTCCGATGAGATCAAGAGAGGGGTTAATCGGGGGGCGATACGAAGAATTCACCCCGCCCTTATCAGAGAGAGAGAGCAAGAAACTACGGAACGAAGAATGAATGAAACACGCGACCCCCTCACCCATCTCGCATCTACAAGTTAGAAGAACTTGTTTTCTCATCCCCAGATTCCGTGAGAAGTAAACGCGCCCGTGGTTCGCGAACGGGGCACACAGAAGGTTAGCTGGCGCGGAACTGGATACTCCCCGTTGGCACCGTGCCAACCACTCCAGATATTGTCCGATTGATCGGTTGGTGCGATAGTGCGCATCGGCCATTATTATAGGCAGTAAATGCATGTCGCTGTATCATTTTGATTTATTGTTTCTATTTCTTGAACATGCGCGCGCTTTCGTTCCCGACAGCTGCGGTTCGAAGGGGGGTGACGGAAAAATCGACTATTACAACGAGAGCGTATCCCCCCTCGGGGGAAGGGGAAGAGCGGAAGGCGACTTGAACTCTGCACTACAGATGGCTAGCACGAGCGTGCTGAACGGCCGCGGTCCGACGGCGCCGGCGGCCAACGGCCGAGTCGGCGATGGCAGTCGTCGCAGCGAAATCTATCGCTTCAACAGCAACAAGCCCCTTTTCGCGGCGGCCTGGAGCAACAAGCAGGTGAGAAGAAAACCCCGAAATCAATCTAACTAATATATTTAGGATCACCGTTTTCGCCTTGCTGTTGGAAGTGTTGTCGAGAGGGATCAGGGAAATCGAGTAAGACATTTATCAGACCGTTCTGGAATTAGACCTTTGATTTAGGTAACAATCGTGCAACTGAATGACGCCTCCGGAGAACTGGAGGAGAAGATTAACTTCAACGTCGAATTCCCGGCAAACAACCTCGCCTTTGTTCCCGACACGGTGAGCTAACAAGATCCGATTGGTGACCATTAACCACAGGCTAATAATTTCCCCGACCTCATCGCTACATCGTCCGACTTTCTTCGAATGTACCGCATCTCCCCGGAGGGCACCGTGAGCGAGGAGTGCACACTCAACAATGTACGTGAAACTGCGGTAATTTCTGAACTAAATGCCATTCAGAACAAGGCAGCTCAATTCTCCGCACCTCTCACTAACTTCGACTGGAACGAGGTAAATTGTCGACTGCATGACAAGCTAGAGTAAACCGTTCAGTGCGAGCCGTCGTTGATCGGTACGTCGTCCATCGACACAACGTGCACCATCTGGCAGATTGAGGCAAGATCTCAAATCACCTGTGTTTACAACGTTATCCTTCCAGACAGGCCAGGCAGTAGGCCGTGTAAACGGAACCGTCAAGACACAGCTCATCGCCCACGACCGCCCCGTGCATGACATTGCCTTCTCCCGATGGCAGGGTGGCAAGGACCACTTCGCCACCGTAGGTCAGCTATTCGAACCAGAATCATAGAACAACCCAATAGTTCAGGCGCCGATGGATCGGTGAGAATGTTCGATCTGCGACACCTCGAGCACTCCACCATTGTCTACGAGGACCCCCAGAAGGTGAGTGAAAAAACCGCTATCGTCGAGATCGAAATCTCAGAACGCTATGATGCGTCTGGCATGGAACAAGCAGGATGCCCAGTATCTCGCCACTTTCGCTATGGACTCCTGCGAGGTAAGAACAAAACGACAGGTAATGAAATTAATATTTCTTGAAGATTATCCTCCTCGATATCCGTATGCCATGCAACCCACTCGCTCGTCTGAAGAATCATACGGTGAGTGAAATATTTTCCTGGATTGTTATTCAAATACTTTTCAGGCGTGTGTCAACGGTATTGCATGGGCACCCCACTCCGCTCAGCACATCTGTACTGCTGGTTAGTTTAAACATTGAATGATGCATTATGGAGATCATGTTGTTGTCGATCTTATCGAACAGCGAATTAGCAGTGTTTAAATTTCAAAATATTCGATGCAGGTGACGACAAGCAGGCGCTCATCTGGGATGTGCAGAGCATCCCCAGGCCTGTCGACGATCCCATTCTGGCCTACACGGCACAGGGAGAGGTATGTCGTTTCCAACATTAAATTACGCACTACCCGAGCCAAACGAAGTATAAAATATATTCGTTGGACAATGGCGAAGATATAATTATTTCCAGGTCAATCAAGTGCATTGGGGTAGCGTCCACAAGAACTGGATCAGCATCTGCTTCGGAAAGACACTCGAAATTTTGCGAGTGTAGCCTCTCACCTACTATACTTTTTTGGAGGTCACATTGTCCGGCTACGAAGTTATGCAATGAGTTTAAATTATTCATACAATGTATAGTGCGTCGAGCGTTGTCGTTCGTTTTATTCGAGTTATCCTTGAAAGAGTATCGTGAGCATTCCCAAACCTGTAAGATCTACATTCGAAAAATGCTTTAATTATTTCCAGATAGATGCATGAATACTTATCCCAATTTTCAAGTTATACATGGTCAGTATCATTGATGTACTGCATTCCTGCAGAATACAATCAGGCAAACAAAATAATTTCATATATTTTTTCGTGTTCAAAATGCTGCATTAGAATACTCGTGGTATATTTCGTTGCCATCCCATTCGAACACACTAATAATCCCCATGCGTTTACATGATAAAGCTGTCACAATATTTTAATAATTGTAAGAAATATTATTGGTCAGTGGCCTGTACCTTATCTTGCAGAAATTGCATGCATTAGCTCATTTTCTAGAAGTTTGTTCTGTACTTATTTAATGTTTCATCAGCCTCCGTGCAAAGTCGCTGTGGAGTGACTACAATGCACCGCGCGGGTGTGGGAGGCACCACTCTCCAGGGAGGGACAAATGATGGACCGTCAATTTCTGCCTTCCCCAGTAGCAGCCACATGGATACGACCACGTCAGGTGCAAACTTAGGGGAAATTTCAATTAAATAACAACTTTCAGGCCAATCGTCGGCAAATGCTACTGGAGAAGCAGAGGTTCTTTTTGATGCATTTTAGATGTCACAATCGGAAGATAACAAACTGACTGCATTGTAGACGCATGGAGGCCACTTTGGCTCTGCAATAGAATGCATCGGATACAATAAAATAGTACATAAAAGACGAATAAAGAGACGTAGAAGCTAAATTTTTAACGAAAAATAAATTTGAATCAGTTCACGATTCACTAGAAGTCATACTGTAAGTTACTACAAAGTTTCAACGCAGTATGCGATAACATGAGCCGATTTCAACAAATTGATTGAAAAAACTAAACTGCTATTTTTTGAAAACTATTTTTGTAGGCCACGGCAATGGAACAGGATCCATCTCCGTCATCCGACGAGAGGAGGAAAGAGCTGTACGGATTCGACGCCCCATTCGAGCTCTTCAGCTCAGCATGGTGGGCTGAACCGAATCAGAAACAACCGAAACAGTTGTAGGTCTCAAGCCTCTGATCCTCAGCGCAAATTTCGGCTCGCGGTTTCGTCCTTCATTGAGGAGTATTCTAATCGGGTACGTTCAATCAATAACCCAGCGTAAAAAAGAAGTGGTTGAACGAGGCGGCAGGTAAGAGGGTTAGCTGTGGGTGGTCGAGCACAAGATACAAGTCGGATACCCCCCATCTTTGATCCCTGGATTGAAAACGGAAATGCGCACTCATCCTAGTATGCATGGCCAGGCTGATACAAGAAGCCCTGAGCAACATCGTCAGACGTTTGGCTTTCGACTACAGTACATCAGGCTTTTTATGTGCATTCAGGATCTTTAATTTCGCTCAGGCCTTTGTCTCAGGCGTCCTGAGGACGCCTTAGGCTCCTGAGTGCGCATAAAAAGCTTGCGGTACTGTACATCCAAAACAGCTACCCATCCATCCCACTAACCGTTTTCTCTAAACCATCCATAAAGTTTTCGCTGTGAATTCCTTGAAATAGAATGCCCCCATCACAAAGCAACCGTATTCAGGTGCTTATTGTCCAACTCGATGAAGCAGAGGGCTGTCTCGTACAGAAGAGTAGCTTCTACCATCCCTATCCGCCTACCAAGATCCAGTGGATTCCGGATCCTAAAGGTGAGCGATCTGAACAGATGTTATATTCAACGAAAAGATAAGGTCATGTTCCCTCGAACACTTTTCTCCCTTAGGCCTGTACCCGGACTTGCTGGCCACGACCGGCGACTACCTTCGACTATGGCGGGTGGGGAAGGACTACAAGGTCGAGATAGGTATGTACACCTGGTTCTCGCACATTTAACCCCTGCACATAAAAAATGAAATTTGGAGGCGAGAGATATCGTAAACGAAGAGGCGCAAGCTGCAATCGAAACCAATTGTAGCCTGCATCTCTTCGTTTACGTTATCTCTCGCCTCCAAATTTATGTTGGTTATTTATGGCTCGTTCAACTTAACGTGTTCCTTCCTGATGCATACGACCAAAGGAGAGAACGCTAAACGAGATCTACAGAACATCTCATGAACCCGAATCGCAACGCCGAGTACTGCGCTCCTCTCACATCCTTTGACTGGAATCCGATCGATGTAAACGTCATCGGGACGAGCTCCATCGATACGACATGCACGATTTGGTCTCTCGAGGTATTAAAGAACAACAATTACTTTCGTCGGATAAGATGAGCAAACGATCATCGAACAATACCATCTGCAGACTAGCCAAGCGGTGGGCACGACCAAACGCATCGAAGGCACTCTGAAGACGCAGCTGATCGCACACGATAAGGAGGTATGCTTGTTTTACTCTAGGGATACGGATAGGACTTAATGTCGGGATAACTAACCATTCCCCAGGTCTTCGACATGGCCTTTTCGCCGCAGCGCAAGGATACGTTCGCCAGCGTTGGTGAGTTGGACTTTATTTCCTTTCGCTCCTCATTCTGTAGCCTGCCATGAATCCGAGCCATTCTGAGCCTTATTCAGAATCTATATCTCAGGTGCGGATGGTTCTCTCCGACTATTCGATCTTCGACACCTCGAGCACTCTACGATTGTCTACGAGGTTCGCTTTATCCTGGGGAATGCCATTGTAAAAATATCGCGCTTCCAGGACCCATCACGGACTCCACTTCTACGGTTGGACTGGAACAAACAGGACTCCAACTTCCTGGCAACCATTGCCAAGGAGAGCAAAGAGGTATCGAAAGACTTCATAAATGAAAAGGCCGTAATAAAAAGTGAAACATTTTCGTAATGTGCCGTAAATTCTATTTCACGGTCGCTCGATAAAAAGGCACACACTTTTCGTGTTTTCGTCATTTCTATTCTGCTCATTTATTATTCTCAATATAATTACTCCTCATCTCGTTCAGGTAGTAATCGTCGATTTGCGGATGCCGTGCACACCCGTCGCTCGGCTCGCTAACCACAAGGCACCAGTCAACGGCATGTCATGGGCCCCGCACTCTTCCTGTCACATCTGCACAGGAGGTATGAGCACTCGGGAGTATTACCAAAGACGAGATCAAATTATCAATCCCACTTTGATGGAAAACATGCAGGTGACGACAATCAAGCACTTATTTGGGACATCAACGAAGTTCCGCGCCCCGTTGAGGACCCTATCCTGGCCTACCAGGCTAATAAAGAGGTTTGAAGGGATGCATGCTAGGGGTGGTCACGCGCCCCTTACAACTACAATAACAATATTGACATCATTCTATTGTCCGGTATTAAAGTGATGCGGAGGCGACGCGCGAACTACCTAACGCTAGACAGCGAAATGATCTATCTTCAAGCGCAGAAGATAGATCAT
>JACMIG010000488.1:13601-31381 GCA_014805385.1 Levipalatum texanum
AACAGCGAAATGATCTATCTTCAAGCGCAGAAGATAGATCATTTCGCTGTTTAGCGTTAGGTAGTTCGCGCGTCGCCTCCGCATCACTTTAATACCGGACAATAATCATCGCTATTTCAGGTGAATCAAGTGCACTGGTCATCCGTGTTTCACGACTGGATCTCCATTTGCTATGGAACTCGGATAGAGATTTTGCGCGTGTGAAGACAAATTTGGCCAGCGCATAATTGCGATATTTTTTGATAAATTGACATAGAATATACGTCTTTTTAATGGAATTTGCTCTCAGAATATAATTTTTTAAGCGAAATTTACAAAGCATTCATGCCTCAGGTATCTTCGCGCTGTTTATTAGACTACTGTTCTCTTATGACAAATATCATCACATCCATGGTGTGCCTTAATCCTATATTAACGTGTGCTTGCAATAGCTGTAACTTAATGCGTTGTACCATGCTTGCGCAACCTTCCGCTTCCGAGTTAGAATTCGCAATGAAAGATATTCGCTCAAATATATTCGGTTTTTTCACTCATTGCTCACATAAGCATAATGCTTGCTCAAATTGTCAATACTAACAACCCTTGTCACTTCCGAAAAAAAAAATTTGCCCATGTTTCATTGTTGTCATCGTTGCAGAAGGTCTCTGATGAAGTTGTTGAAGCAGAAGACTCTTGGAAAGAGTTGTATGTATTGGCAGCAATTGAAACGAAAACACTTCGCATCTGGGGCGAAAATCTCTCCATTGTCTCGCGACGAGAGAAAAGCCGGTTTTTTGTCTTATCATAATCAACAACAGTTTTATCATAAACAAAACAACGCCATCTTCCGAAGAGTTTACTTCAGAGGGATGAAGCGCGACGAGTGGGTAGCTCCGATACCGGGGCGACCGTGCTTGACGGGCTTGTATGAGATGGCGAACTCTCCGAGGTAGTGTCCGATCATCTCCGGCTTGATCTCGGTCTGAGATTAAATACTTTTTATAATTAAAACGAATTATGTAGTTATCAGTTATCTAATCATGCACATTCATTTACTGCCCAACTACGGCTGCGAATTTAGTGAAATGATGAAATTGTATTCGGGATTTTCGTGTACTGATATATATATGGGGAATTTCGTGTAATGATCAAATTAAACATCTTTACCTGGTTGAAGACCTTTCCGTTGTAGATTCCGACGACGGATCCGACCATCTCGGGAAGGACGAGCATGTCACGGAGGTGGGTCTTGATCGTGGCGGGCTTCTCGAGCACGCTGGCGTTCTTCTTGGCCTTCTGCAGACGAGCGAGCAGGGAGAGGTGCTTGCGCTTGAGACCACGGGCGAGACGCCTGCGGGGACGAGCGGTCAGCAGCTTGGCGAGGACGGGCCTCTCCATGTCGAGGAGCTGATCGAGGTCGACTCCGCGGTACGAGAACTTGCGGAAAGTTCTCTTCTTCTTGAGCTCAGCGAGATGGGCTTCATCCTGCTCCATGATTGCCGATTAACCCTCAAATTTGGGCGATTAATACCAATCAATCAATGGAGAGAGAACAATTTGAACAAAACGCAATTTTAGAAAGGCTTGGGATCGCTACAATATCTCAATTGTTCCAGAAAGAAACCCAATGATTTCCTAAAAATGTAAATTGTTCCTAAAATGTGTGTGGCATCATCGTACCTTTCATTCTGCCTTTCGACAAACGTCGCCTGCACCGCAGTCTCGCCGTGTTGTCACGTTCTTTTGGCCTTTTTATTACTCCAAAATATCGGTGCATCGAATACCTCCGCTTTCAGGGCCAATGTCCCTCGAAGACGACGCCCTATCGCCTCTCGACGTCGGCGGACCTTCACTTATACACAATGGAGCAGACGCGCCCACGGGCAATGAGAACCCGGGCAGTTCCCTCTTCTCCGCCATTGCCTCTGCATTCGTGTCGGAGGTTGCAACTCCCGTTGAGCTGCCGCTGACAGCGGAAGCTATGGATTTCCAAGTGCCAATCGTGGTTGCGGATCCCCCTACGACTGAGGAATGGCATAATGGAGAAGAGGAGGCAACAGTCCCACCGCCGATCGACCCGGTCCTCTCGACGTTCGAGGGTGTCGAGGAGGCAGCAGCCAGTGTTTCCTCACCACACAGCGACATCATCCTTGCCATGGCACGAGCACTGAGGGCAGTTGCCGATGGGCACGATGCCACTCCGGCCATGCTCGAGCTGAACGATGCCAATGGACGAGCGGAGGGGGGCGCGGGCGATGGTCTCCAGCCCCTCGTTCATCGCTTCGGGCAGTTCTTCTTTCTCGCAGCTGACAAGCTCCTACGACCGGCGACGACCATTCATAACGTAAATAGTTTTATTTATACAGTTCAACAGTTTGTTTTCAGAGCCTTTCCCAGAGGAATTCTGTTCGATCAAACGCACCGGGCAGCTCGAGCGGTAAATGACCTGGAATAGATTGATACAAAAACCCTAAAATTTCAGACATCATCGACGTCGTGAACGAAGCGGGTCCGAGCGAAGGTTTGGTAGAATACAATCGACACTAAAATATTGAACATTCCAGGAGGCGATGCAAATATGATGACAATCGGCGAAGTGCTGCGCGCTGCAGTTGACACAATCATTCCCCGCCCGAAGAGAGGACGACCGCCGAAGGTTCGAACCGCGAACGGAGAGGTAAGAGTCGTCGTTGACCGCTTGAAACACGAACCGATCCCTGCCCTACAAAAACATGGCTAGAGGTTTTGCACAGCTAATCACAGTCATGGTCGTAATTTTAAGCATGGCCACCAGACCAACAAAACTGTCCTCTAGTGGTCTGGACTAGGAACTCCATACTGATCCGGAATGCTATAGGTCGTCGAGCGGAAGAAGAAGGAGCCTGCGGATCCCTCCGAGCCCTTGGAACCTCGAACGCTGCGAAAGCGGCGATATGCCGATCGGGCAATAATAGCCGAGGCCGCCGAGCTGGACGATGACGGTATCGAAGGGCCCGATGATGACGATGAGCCGTCCCCTTCACTCCGCCCCCGTCGAAGCATGGCCCTGCGACCGAAGGAGAAACCACGCGATCGTGGACCGGCTGTGGTGAGTAATACTACCATGTTGAACATTTTATTTTTGCTAAAAGAGTTGTTTTTAATTGAAAAGTTTATCTTTTCAGAACTGCATCTTCTGCGAGCACATCTTCCAGCCGGGCGCTTCGACCGTCGAGGCCATGTACAAACACATGAGAAAGTCAGTGAATTGCGTGTCTTGCCAAGAGACAAGCATTCCCAGGCAGCACAGCGATCTCGAGGGCACCTTTTTCATCTGCAAGAAATGCAACACCAAGTTCCGATCGCCGTCCATTCAGCTGATGGGGCACCATAAAAAGGTAGAGATTGCTAGTGAGCCGGGGTTTTTTTTCATCTCGTCCCCTTGTCAGTGGTGCGAAGGCGAGATCATGTTCCACTACGATCCCATCGCGCAGTATGCCAAGCGGAGACAGTAAGCTAAAACAAAACAGCAAAACGAAATGCTCTTGTTTCTAGACGCGTGTCCTGCGGTCTCGGTCAGCGAGAGTGCCCTTTCTGTGGCAAGGACATCAGCTCTGCATTCGGAGACAAGACGCCGTCCGCCCGCACGCTTTCCATGCATTTGAGGAAGTATGTCGATTCTGTCAGACCCAAAGGCCCGAAACAATCACTAGCCTTCTTTTTGTTGTTCTAATGTTACGATGATTCAGGGAGCATCGCGACGTCCCTGGAACGTTCTTCAAGTGCTCCAACTGCCCAACCATCCTCCGACGCCGCGATCAATGTGTCGCTGATCACATCAGAGTGGGTACTAGAATCAGAACACTCTCAAAGATCTATTCCAGAATGCCAAGTGCACGGGGCGCATCATCTATTTCTACAATGCGGCACCCGCAACATCGGCAGCGACTTGAAGTCATCCCATTCTTTACGAAGTTTCCGAAACATAGCCAAACTTACAAATTATGAACGTATATGTAGCCTCATGTGCAGATAATTATCTCTTGCCTTTGTTAATACCCATTGTACCTAATAAACCTGCATAGATCCCCGTCATCAATGTTGCGTTTACAAGCTCAATCAGCGTTTTATTGCCTGGCAGCCTCTTGTAAACGCGCATGGTCACCACTGTGCTCTCCATTGAAGAAAGGAGGGAAGGGGTCAGGCCTAATCCGGAGCGACCCGCGCACGGTTGGTTCATCAGACGAAAAGAATCATTGAGGGCGGAGAGTCGGTCGGCCTTGGCCCCATCGCCTGTATAATCACTCTCGGGGCTTTTGTGCTGGCTGCTGAGAGGAGTGTTTCAAATCTCTCGGGAGAGAGGAGGGGGGCATCCATTTAGGAGAGGTCGAGAGAGGCAGGTACCGCCCGCCCTGAGTGCCTGCCCGCCTTGATCCCGCGGTCCGCTAATTGTGCCACCTGCCCCCCATTTCCGATCTCGGCGAGTGAGTCCCGGGTTCCGGAGGGAGAAGATCTGTCGGTCCAGTCGGCAGTCATGGGAACTCCGCGATCGGCGATACTTCTTATTCAACTTGCGCACTGTATCTCATCTATGTCCGTCACCACGAGTGAGTCATTTTTTACTTCAAAGGGGGAGTAGCAGCAACATTCCGCGTCTATAAAATAGCTGGGGCCATTAGAGCCAAAATACACTTTGTCCTGTTTAGCCAAAGTGCATTTGCGCTTTGGCGTGTGCCTGGTCTCGATTTCCATAATGACAGTAATCAGAGAAGTTTCTCCCACTCCTTCTTTAACTCTCTCTAGTTTGTTGCGATCTTGTCCAGGAGACTGTGAAGTCATCGGTCAGTGTCGGAATTGCGGGGATGGACGCTATTCGTACTACAAATGCGCCTCGCAGGTTGGGAGCTATTAGGCGTGTTACAATATGGTTATAATCACAGGCTGATTGTTTCGCGGGCGAGAACTGCGGCGGTACAGGGTTCTGCTGTCCCAACTCTGCTACCTTCCCGACCGTAGCCGCTTCCTACGAATGTAATAAAGCTTCTCCTGAAGCTTCATTGATAGAAGCCTAACAATCCGCTTCTAACAAAAATTGACCAAGAAAGCTTATTAGGTATACTTTGCTAACACTCATTGCAGTCGCCCTAACCGCACCGCCGACATTGATAGC
The DNA here is from genome assembly GCA_014805385.1 of Levipalatum texanum. Lineage (NCBI taxonomy): Eukaryota > Metazoa > Nematoda > Chromadorea > Rhabditida > Diplogasteridae > Levipalatum > Levipalatum texanum. The sequence continues at coordinate 18,730 of JACMIG010000488.1, forward strand.
ACCAATAATGCCGATGGGTGTGGTGCCGGAGGGAGAGGAGGAGCAGATGTGTCCCGATGGCCATCCTCCCGATTCGACCTGTTCGCGCACTGAAGACTGCGCTGTCCACCACGTCTGCGTCGAGGGCGTCTGCTGTGCAGGCACGTTGCACAGTATATTCGCGGTATATACCAGCAGACAATGCGTGCTTACATTATCTAGCCAATTCAACCGCTTGATTCTCTAACCCAGCCCCCCTTTCGTTGCTGACAGCCAGCTGTCATAATGCCTAATGCGCCCTTGACTTCCGACGGCGCGGGTCGGGAAACGAGCCATTTAGCTACTCTGCCCTGATCCGTAAATAAGGGTACTTATGCCGGCGTCGAGCACCTGCTCTTTTTTCCCTCAGCGAACATCGACAAAGTTCTGTCACCCGAACAACATGATTTCGAAAATTTTTCTGACCGAAAGACATAAAAAGCCATACCTTACTGAACACAGAGAATGTTCTTTGGCCCGATCAACAAGGGGATCCCCTTTTTGAATCCTATTTTCTGTCCGAAAAAGTACATGCCTTACTTCCGGGGTTCAGAAAGCTTTCCGCGCCGCGCAGCTGCCTAACCGCTTCCATCCACTAACGCTTCTTCAGAATGCGCTCATCGACGTGAGCAGGTCATCGCCGATCTGCCGAGCAACGATCTCTACGGCGTTCATCTGCCGCAGTGCGACGCATCCGGTTGGTTTAGGCCTCTCATACCGAGAGCACCTCCCTCTCCACTCAGGCCGCCTCTATCGTCCCAAGCAGTGCATCCCCGGATCAGAAAGATGCTTTTGCGTTTCGGCTTTGGGGCGCCGGGCCCCCCACCTCTCTGCCCATTCTGGATGTGTGGACCGACGGCGGAAGGCCCCCGACCTTTCTTCGCCCGCTCGTCTCCGAGCCGAACTGGCGCTCATGCTCCATGAGATCTGCGAAGAGGCAACGACGAAGCCGGGAAGGTGTCCGGCCGTCATCTCAACCGCCGGCAGGGACCACTGGACGAGCTGCGAGTGCGACGAGCACTGTGGAGGGAGGTCCAAGTGCTGCCGGGGAAAGGGAGAGGAGGACGGCGTCTGCGTCGAGCCCGTCAAGAGCACAGGAGCCGCACCGCACACGCTTACCGTCAATTTTTGTAGGCGCTTTGGCTGACGTAACATTGATTTGGCTCCACAAACGCTTCTAAATCACGTTCGAGCTGTAACCAGTGGAAACGGAGACAAGGACAGCTTATTGTCGGGAACCCGATGCGTTCTAATTCCCAGGCTCGGAGAATACCAATGACGGACAACGTGCACGCAAGATTAAACTCTTCTAACCCAATTTCATGGTCGTTTGAATCACATCGGTCATGAAACGGGGCTCGAAGAGGTAGATCAAAAGCGCGTGCAGTCCGTCATTGGTCTTATCCGGGCGTGGGAATTAGAACGCTTCGGGTTCTCTACAATATTTTCATTAGAAAATAGATGCAGAGGAAACGCTGGTTCACCCTTTCAGGCAATGATCAACCATTTTATCCCAGAGGGCGCACTAGCGTTTCCACCGCATCTGATTTTTTGGCAACATTCATTTGAATGCAGCGGAGAACTCGATCAACGCCCCTTTCCCACTGGCGGCGTCGCCACAGACAATGTGCGGCCCTGCGGAGCTTCTCGTATCCTGTGCCTCCTCCTGCCAGCCATCGTGTGCCGACCTCTCAACCCTGCCGTGCCCTCCAGTCGACTGCACGCCCGGATGCCAGTGCAGGCCCGGTGAGTGAATAATCACCAAAAATATTTCGTGATCTTGTCACGTCTTCTGAATGTCTGTCGGTCATGTTTACCGGACTTTATAGAATTAGCATAAACTGGTCAAAGTGAGAAGCGAAGATTTTTTTTATAGGATATGTGTCAGTCCGACTAGTCTAAAGCATCTCAAGTAATAAAATACAGGCTTCGTCCGACGCGACCCTTCGACGAACTCTCCCTGCGTCCCTCGGCAACTGTGCCCAGCTTTCGATGCCTCTTCAAACTGTGCTGATTCGCGAAGGAACTATCTCACGTGCGGATCGGCCTGTCCAATATCGTGTGACTCGCGAACGACTCCAAGGCAAGAATAATGTGTTTTGTGGGATAAATCGAAGCCCACTGCAGGTGCATCGAGCGCTGCGTCTCGGGATGCTTCTGCCGTATTCCGTACATACTCGAAGACGCTTCCGATCCCCTGCGCTCGAGGTTTAGAATTGACATCTCTAATTTCACCGTCCGACCTCGAAATAGCGAACGATCCCTTGCCAGAAATTTTTCAACTAAGCGCATACGGCATGGTCTATAACTGCTATAATCTATATCCCTTGCTAGTCGGAACGACGGATTGTACAATGCGGCAAACCTTCTCGTTCCAGATGCATCTTGCCCGCGGAGTGTCCGATGGCTTCCATGGCTCCACTGACCCCACTGCTCACTGGCCCTCAACCGACTCCCCAATTCCTCGTGCCCTCTCCGACTGCTCCCGCCAGACCATCCTTCATGCCGACGACTCCATGTGAGAGATCCTTCTTTTCTCCCGTCTTATTCCCTACTTCTGTGGTTTTGCTCTAGTTTTCCTCTCTTCGCCGTTTCTATCTCTAATTCATTCTTCAAACTTATTTCAAATAAATTATATCTCACTAACATATAATCGAGGTTGACCTTTAGACCAGCAGTGCATCGATCCCCTCAAGAACTACATGCCCTGCGGATCGGCGTGTCCAGGTGAGATAGTTCAAAGAAGCTGATGATGACGCCATTTTCGGATTCGGGAAATATTCTCGAATATTTCAGCATCATGCGCCAATCCCTCCTCCTCCTGCGCGACGACTCAATGCGTCTCGGGTTGCTTCTGTCGTCCTCCGTACGTCCTCGTGGATGGGCTGCAGTCTTCCTGCGTCCTCCCAGCCCTCTGTCCACCGGGCACGACCAAACTAGCCTGTTCCGATCCCCGCAAACAATGGAGCCAGTGCGGTGCCAACGAATGTGCCAAGTCCTGTCGGTCACCGAACGGCCGGGATGCCAGCAGCTGTCTGAGCGGCGTGTGCAAGGCAGGATGTGTCTGTCGGTGAGGACGATGTTTTACGCCACTTTATTTCAAGGCTTCCAGATGATCTGACGATGGAGTAAGTGGTGCAGGAAATGCTCTATTGTATGACGTCGTTTAGTCGTTTGCGATGTTTTTCTCATTCTAGGCAATTTTAATCCTTAGGATTGTTTTAAAAAATTTAATAAAACTTCTACAAATTGCTAATTTCGCAGGGAACCCTACGTGCTCGCAGATCCGGCAGATCTCAACTCTCGTTGCATCCTTCCCGCGGAGTGCGCCAACTGCGAGGATGCCCGGAAGGAGTACCTGCGGTGCGGGTCTTCCTGTCCCGTCGGATGCGACAACCCCTCCCCCCGCAGCTGCACTCCCTGCCAGGCAGGATGCTTCTGCAAGAACGGTCTGCGATCTTGAATATAAAATGTGTGAAGTATTCGAAACGGCCAGAGATGGTTTGATTTCACAAAAGCTCAGCGCCTGAAAGTGAAATCACTCTTTTGCCGCACGCAATTAGAGAACCTGAAAAATTCAGTCTGTTTGAAATAAAGATCTGCATTCGGATGAACAGAATAACGTTCTCTAACCCAATGATCATCAGGATACGTCTTCGCCAACTCCTCCAACTGGCGCAGCTCGGAGTGCATTCCTGTCGATGACTGCGCTGCTGTTACGAGACGGACGACACTGCCACCCACGACGACGACAACAACGCCCAAGAGTACGACAACGTCCACCACGATTACCACCCTACGGCCAACCGTCGCATCTGCTCACGCCCACCTCGCAAGGGATCCACCAGCCGAAAAGACTATCGATCTCACTGTTAGCACCGGTGAGAAGGCATGGAAAACTTGTCGTCATATCAAAAGTGTTATAGCGCTGTAATTTCGAAACTATTCTTAAAGAAGGAGTAGCAGCAACTTTTTGGCCCCAGACGGAGTGCACTTTCCCCATACTACTTATTGAAATGCAGCATTTCAATACGTAGACGTATGGGGAAAGTGCACTCCATCTGGGGCCAAAAAGTTGCTGCTACTCCTCCTTTAAAGAAGGAGTAGGAGCAAAGTTCCGTGTCCGTAAAACAGCAGTGGAAATTGTGGACAAAATGCGCTAAAACGCAGGCATAGGCCTAAGTGCCTCTACTCCGTGCTGTGTTTCAGCGTACTCAACGTGTCCGGCGCATACGGGAGACGTAACGGGTGGGCCGTGCAACTTCGACGGCGATTGCCCAACGGGCACACTCTGTTGCCGCTCCCTCGTGTTGCCTCTCGCCATCGCACCGCAGCGATGCACCTGCCCGGATCCCAGTGCTGCCTGGACGCCTTGTGGTATGCCTATCTTTCTTTCGGCTACATTCTACTTTAACTACTTTCGTTTCTTCCTTGTTGTAAGAACAATTTCCACAGGAACTCTTTGTCCGGACTACTGCGGCTCGGCAGCGGCACCCGTGTGCTCGAGTACGTGCAACGCGGGGTGCGCCTGTCTTCCTGGATACGTGCGCGCCCGTAATGACGTCAAGGCGCCGTGCGTCCGGCGCGAGATGTGTGCGGGAGCTACGGCTCGCGATGTACCGCCTGTAGCCGATTCCAACTCGGATCCTTTCCTATCCGATCCGGTACAGTCCTTGGGTCCATGACAAACGAACAACCGTCACTTGAGCAACGGCCCGAAAAACGTCATTTGAGCATTTGAGCTTTGCCAAACATGATGCGCATAAAAATACTTCCGTTGCTCAATTGACGGTTTCTCTTTCGTCGTGGACCCCCGACCTAATATTACCGGCTCCATATTTCCTAATCAGGTGGCCGTAGCAACGTTGTCATCGCGTGACTCCCGCGTCTCTGGGCGCATCTCCTTCTCGCGCCTCACCGCCGCGTCGCTCCGGATACACGGTATAATCGCCGCTCCAAACCCACCTTTTCCTCGCACCTAAGTGCAAAACTCTATTGGCTGACCTGTCAGACAACGAAACTTCATTTTCAATGGAGAGAACTAGCTTTTGCATAGCCAATAATCACCGCATCACCTTCCCGGAAGAGAAGCAACTCAAATCAGGCATCTTCGCCGACCTCCCGCCCGGTCCGCACGCCGTCATCGTCCACCAGTTCGGGGACATCTCCGCGGCGTGCTCTAAGCTCGGGCCGGCCATCGTTCCGAGGTTAGGGGACAACCTCCGGACTTGGATTAACAGATCAGGTCCTCTACATCGGGCATTCTGGGAGACGTCACTGGATCCGACAATGGCGCTGAATTTGTTCGACAACAGGTACCACTGTGCATGTTTTTCTCGTATTTTTAATATCTGTGCGAATAATACCACCATTTACCATGCAAGTATACAACGATATGTTCTCGTGTTGCAGGACTGGTCCCTGGAGGACATCGTGGGTCGTTCGGTAGCCGTCTACGCTGAGTCAACGCTTGAGTGGACCCAGGGTGCCCGGACGTCTGGCCGCTCCGCGCCCCTCGCTTGTGGCACTATTGGAGTTACACGGAGGAGATGAGAGTTACATCATCTCGCCTTCTATTCTCATGATGACGAGTACCTCGATTCACTCATTCACTGCCTGCACCTTGTTTTGGACGCATGCCAGTTCTCATCAGATCCAATTGTATCTCATGTTACAGTACATGTTTGCGACTCAGCTATGTATAAACTGCGGTCTTATGAGTAGTGCGAGTTGAACATGCAAATTGAAGATGGTGCAGACGCGATGAGTGAAAGTTCCTCTGAAACATTCAAGTGAGGTTAAACGTAGAAACGCCGAGGAAGTCGAAAAGCTGCAAGTATTTTTTTACAAGTGAACAGGAATAGATCAATGTAATACAACTTGATATTGGGGTACAGCGCGTGGGATAAGTAGCATACGCATTGCGTGGATGAAGTAAAACAGAGCACTCTTTGTGACATTCTCTGGGTAAAACCGTTTTGGTTTGCTGCGAAATGAGTCATTCAGAGGTACGTCGGATAGTTTGAAGATCTTAGTAGAAGCAGCTTATTGTTAGTTAGATAAAACGGGCATTTTAGAAAAAGAATAAGTTAGTCACGCAACTGCGTCAACGCATTCAACAGAAAAGATAGAGACAACGTGCGAAATATGTATAGCAATAAACTTCAGCATACGGCGTGGAAAGGATTAAAGGCAGCAAGTGAAGAAATGCGGGGAGCACTTTGGTTAATTCTGGCAGATATGCTTCAAGGTGAAAATGTATATGATGTGTGCGACAAATGAGCAGTCAAACTGAATAGAAACCGGATGATAAAAAGGCAAAATGCGAGAAGTGAAATAAAGAGGCGGCAAACGTTAGTAGTGGAGAGAAATGGTGGCGAAGATCAGGGGCGGGTGAATTCAGCGAGGGTCGTCATGGGCATGGGTCGCTTCTCGCTCGCCCTGCGCACGATGCCGTGGCTGCGCTGCGTGGCGTAGGCCTGCGCCGACACCTGGAGTGCGGGATGTTTTAACGGGATGAAATAATTTTAATAAACATAAAAAATAAAGAAATGAATGTTTAATTGGAAACAACTTGAAAAATAACTAAATGACTAAAAGAAAATAGGTGGAAAATACGCGTACCAATGGCTGCTTACGCGGCCGCGTCATCTTCCACTCCACTCGGGGAGCTGCCGTGTTAGAACGGAACTGAATGGATATAAATTAGATAAACAAGAAAGCATCGATGCCGTTATAATCCGGCCACTCAACATGTATGGTTACTCCGCACAGTAGCTGGAAAGTATTATATTGAAAAGAAGCGCGTTCCCAATAAAACGCACGACAACATTGCAAGTTCTGTCTGAAAAAGGAACGCACACCACAAGGACGTCACAGGAAGGGACAAATCATTATTGTCGAGCACCAGAATCGTTATAACACCCACGCCCGGAGCAAAACCAGTGACGGACTGCGCGAGGTTTTGATCTTTTTCATCAATCCCGTTATGTACCAGGTGTGATTCAGCTGGACACGAAACGGGGGTTGAAGAGGCTGATCAAGAGCATGCAGTTCGCCATTGGCACTGTCCAAGCGTGTGAATTATATCTCTTCTGGTGCCCGACAACACCAAGGAGCTGTGCGTAGCGTCCGACCAGATAAATACAGTAGCGAGGTGAACAGAGCACCTCGTTTCTGTAAGTGTCAACCCGGACGACGTGCATCGCTCCACAATGTCTTCCTTCCACACTAGTCAGTGGCACGCTTCAATCTCATCTAGGCATGTCAATACATTGCATGACTTCACACTACGATGAAAGGAGTGGTCCGGCTGCCGCGAAATAAAATGGGGAATTTATCAAAAATAGGCATTTTTTCAGTCAGCCGGACCTTTCGCTCCTTTCGTTACACCATCATAACCCACTCTAAATCCTGCATTTCCCTGTATTTATCGCCAATGGCGAGCGCTGCAGCCAATTCCGGGCGGCGCCTTTGTCGGCACTGTACATTTGATGCAATTTCGATGGCAATCAATAACATCCTAGATAGTATCTATCTGGTAGATACATCACTAAAATATATTATTGAGCACTAGCATTAACTTTATTTATGATAAAGACATAGGAGCAAAGAAGAGCGGCAAAATTATATAAGTCAAGAAATAGGTGACAAACCTTGGTGCTGATAATATACGCATTCTTCACCGTAGAGACGACGGCCGAGAGGAGATTCCTGGAATGGGGTGGGAAAGAATCAAAAATATTGTAAAAAAATAAATAAATAAAATGAAGCGAAAAGATGAGTGCATACTTGGCCGTCTGGATGAGCGACATGGCAGATTCGAGTCCGGAGACGACGACTTCGTCTCCCACCTGCACAACGTCCGCCTTCACCTGAAAAGCAAATGAATAGAGGCAGGGATTTGTGTTGATCCAGAATCATCCAATCTCCGAGGTAACTACTATCAAAAAAAAAAATAGTGCTGCCACTTTTCCCTTTCATGAATGTGATGTGACCAAAAAAGATCAGAAAGTGCTCAAAGCTACCGTACCCTCGAGCAGATGTTGAGTTGCTGGCAGAACAGCGTCATCTTATCCAGATACGCCACGAGATCTTCCTTCGTCTTGCGGAGGTGCATATTGCTCGCGTTGGATTCTTCCGCCTGATGAAGGGCAATGCGTGCAAACAAATACAATTAATTATTGTAAAAATTCAATAAAGTAAAACAATCCCTCGAACCTCATCTCCAATCTGCCTCGCCAGGACGCTGAGCTTCTGGCCGGCGGTCGAAATTTCCTGAGCTGCCGAAATGACGTGCATCGTCGACTTGTACGGACCACGGCCTCTGAAGATTCATTTTTAATATCATTCATTTTATCCCCCCCCCCCTCTATTCTGTACCCCCAAACAATAATATTTAGATGTACCGCGTGAAGTCTGTCATATTCGCCATGATGGTGCACATGTAGCGAGCGAGGACAATAATATCATTCTCCGTATCCTCCCACTTCGCCACTTCGCGCTCGAATCGAGACTGCGTCACCTGCAGATCGGGGATGTTTGAATTTCCCGCGTCACTCCTCCATCATTACCTTGAATATATCGATTTGCTCCTGGATCTTGGCCTTGTCCTGTTCCGGTAGATGGCGGAGGTTGTGCTTTGTCTTGTCACCATCCGAGATCTGAACGAGCGAAAATTATTTCTCGTTGCGCTGTAAATCTAGGCGCCAAGTTCAAATAAATTTTGTTCCCAAATTTTTACGCCAAATTTAGATAAACAAATTACAGTGCTCCTGTTGTCGACGATCGTGACGCCCTCATCTTCGTACTCGTTGTCCGAGTCCACATCTTCCACGTTCCTATAACATCATTGCCCTTACTTCTTTGCACTCGATACGAGCATGGACGACAAAATTTATAAAAGCAAAAATTGCTATTGCACGTTCGCAATTCAGGAAGCAAAGGTTCCCAAACCTATTGACGATGAGCGCATTCCTGATATCCTTGACGCATTCGAGGACGCCATTACACGATCCCGCCAGCTCTTCGACTTCGCGTGACCTGCATTTGTTTATTATTTCGATCGCATCGATATAAAAAGATCGGCACTACTATAGAGTTGCGTCGACAGGAAGTGCGTCAGCCCAGATAAACCCCGCCCACAAAAAGCGCGGGTTTCACGTAGCAAGCGCGCACCAATGGCTTTTCAGATACACTGTCTGAACCTCCTTTTCTACATACCATTTCTGTAAATTTCTGATATAATTATTTCGATACATCGAGTGGAAATTCGAGCTCCTGTTATTTTTTTACCTTTTTTTTTGTTTTGAGCGGCATTAGATAGCAGGGATTCGGAACGGTTACTAGTCATGCCATCATCGGATGATGTTTTCTCTTTCTCCCATATCCTGCTCCCGCCGCCAAGCAGCCTCCCACAGCACCCTTCGTGCCTCCTCCACCTGCTGCAGTGTCTCCGCCGCCAAAGAGAGTACCGTACAAGGCCAACGGACTGGGTTTCGTTTCGCCTGTACTGCCTGCGCCAAGCTTTGAAGCTCCATTAAAGGCTAGTTACGTTTTCACTAAATTAATGGACAGTGTAACTAGCAACTTACAGCAGCGATGATTGTAGATATGTGGTTTTCTAAATAAATATTGTTTGGATCCCCGTGACGTGCTGAAGATCATCTACCGCCACGCGTGGGATAATGACTACCGCCGCATCAAGCACTAAACTCGTCGCCCCGATGGAAGTATGCTATCAGATAATATGACCTGTAACTGGAAGAAACAAACAGAATTCACCATTAACATCGACATCATCTAGCTTAGTACTAGAGGCACATTACAGCTACTTTCGCGAAGTGGAAGCGAGGTCCGTCGTGGAGAGCAAACAGTAGATTGGAGGTCGGGCGACATAGTCGAATTAGACGAATCTGTCTTTGGACAGCGAAAATATTGACGAGGGTGGGGCACGGGGATAGTAATGCATGCACAGTTACAAACGAATGGGAGGTATTAAGAAATGCACCCAGGAACAGTTCACTCCTAAATGAATGTCGCCTGAAATTATTGTTGTTGACTAGATATCATTGTTACTGTCTGAAATAAACATTTGAACACGAATGCCAGAAAAAAAGCAGCGTAAAACGATTAAATGTATGATGCGGCATCAAACGCGAAAGGGGCGGAGCTTGGCGCGAAACCTGCGCGCTTTTCACGAAAGGGGCGGGGTTTCACTAAAAGTGCGCAAACCCGTGTTGACGCACTTTCTGTCGACGCAACTCTATAGAAGTTCCAAAAGATCTAACAAAATATTAGAGAAATACACTCACTTCTCCTCTTCGCTCATATCCCGATTGCTCTCAACGCGATTTATTAGATGTTCCGCGTTGTGAGAGAAGCTTCCCACTGAAAAATTGAAGTGATTGAAAATACCGAAGACACGAAGCTTTAATATTGCAATTTTATTATTTGAATTAATAAAGAAATAATAATAATAATAACGAATAATCTCGCAATCCCACCTTCATCCCTCAGCTTCCTCACGGCCGTCTTGACCTTCTCGCCGTAGCTCTCGCTGCCGAGGCACGCCATCTCCTCATCGACTGCCGATGCCACGCGCAGGCATCGTCCCCGGATCGCACCGCACCGCGAATCGAGGTCCAATGCATTGCTCTCGCTGACGGCCTGAAGCAAATATTTTGTATCCCTGAGATTACGGTATTTGGAATCAGGACAGCGTGAAGACTTTTAGCGAAAACATTTTAGAATACCGGACAGCATCACTAGAACGATATTTTTGAATCCTTCCCCAAATATTTTAGCACTGGAAAATTACGGTAACTGTTCCGAGAATCGCAAACTGACATGCATGGCCGCCTTGGCGTCCTCGACAATGTGCGACTCGCTCACGGCGAGGAAGTCATCGATCGACAGCAGCTTGTCCACCACCATCGTTAGGCCGAGGACCTGCAATGTTCCGTAAATATCTCCATACGATAATTACGTCTGACTGTCAAGAACTTGACGCCTAATTTATTTGTAAAAAAATAGTTATGTTCACCTTCTGGACCCAGATCTCCTTGAGCATTTCCATGTGCTCGTTGGCTTCGGGCGATTCGGGATGGATGCACAACAACTCGGCGCCGCGTACAACCTGGGCAGGGATTATGGTACTTTTGAGTCCCGGCCGGAAAGATTTTCATGACAGAGGCTACAGTATACCTGGGGTGCGAGCCTCTCTAGCAGCTCCGTAGCATATTTAATGTGTCGGATACCGGTCTGGTCGGTGCTCATTTCACAGGCGAGTCGTGCAACCTAAAATTCAGCATCAAAATTTTTCGTCGATTGGTACTCGTTCCCAAGACGAGCAATAGGCCACAGTAAAGGAGAAAACATTTTTTTCCATTCGAAAGTTTAGTTTTTTCCACTCCCCTTATGGACGCACTTTTTCAACAGAATAACAGCATGCATTTACTTACATGGATAATCCTCCGCGAGTGCTCGAGGAAGGCAGCCGCCTTCACCTGCGTCTCTTCCTTGTCCCTGGAAAATTATAGTTATTTACGACAATAAAATGCATACTGATTGATTGATCAATAAATCAATAAAATTATTCCGTACCCGCTGCGAGCCGCTTCGATGAGAAGTGCGAGAGGAGTGTGGACATCAAGGTAAGCGTCGCCGACGTTGTCAATGATGGCGCGTCTTAAAGGCAAGTATCCAATAACATCGTTGTCAATAATGGCGCGTCTGTAAGGGAAGAATCCGGAAGATCAAGGGTATAAACAGTAGATGTTTTTACAAATTAATTCACACCTAAGATGCCGCTTGAGATCCCGCATCCGCTTCTCAATGTTGACCATGGCCAACTCCGCGGCGTACGACGCATCCGCGCTGCCCTTCTGATATCGATTAGTCTTTGCAGTATTGGCTATGTATTGTCATAGAACCATCGAAACAATTATGTAAGTAATAAAGAAGAAATCTTGATTATTATCTCCCCCTCGAGCAGGCCGACTACCATAGTAAATTGTAGTGATCTCTCTCTTCACGCCCTGTCACCCCTGTACCCGCATCGATGCGACATTTTCCCGCGCCCAGACCCTCAATTATTGTCTCGCAATCAGCTCTCAAATTCCTCTGCATGATGCTTATCGCTGGAGGGCCGAACCATCTCTCCATTGGTTTCCTCTTTTTGTTGCTCGAGAGGAGGAGGCCACAATGCTGACTCTCCACGAGAAAGTGCACAGACGTGATATTGGGGCTGAGAAGAGAGGGGGGGTGTTGAAGGACCCTGGGTCACTCGAAGAAAGGGTGACTAGGGGAGAGGGGCAGCGCGGTGACCTCCAGACTATCCAAGTACCAAATGACTACCGGTAGGGTGTTTCGGAAATTCGCCCGGCTAACTCCGGCCAAATGGCACAAAAGGAGGGTATTTCCCCAATAACTGAATCCATTTTAGGGCGTTTTCCCCTCTAATTTCCCTTGGGGTGCTGGCTCTCATTGTGGGTACAGAGGGAGAAGGGTCTCGAGAATGGCATCTCTTCCCCCCCCCACCCCTCTCCTATACCCGTGTGACCTCGGCATATTAGTGTCTTCCCTTCCTTCGATAACAATCTCCGATACCCAGCCGGTCCCTTCCCCTGCCCCC
>JACMIG010000489.1:0-11286 GCA_014805385.1 Levipalatum texanum
GAAAATCGAACGACGCTATCTTGTTCAGAATTTGATTCTGCATCGACTGGTACAGGTCCCGCTCCAAGCGGCCGGGGTTACGTGGGAGAGATCCCTTGTAAGAACTAAGACAGCGTTCGCGTTGCACATTTAGGAGCAACGGAAACTACCAATACATAGACGTAAAAATAACAAATCGAGGGCAATCCTTCGCTTCCAAAATCGCGGCCACTTTGCAATAGCGGACGGAAGGGAGAATTGGCCTTCCATTCGAACGACGCTCCATTGCTTCGCTCTCTCTTTCTATCTGAAGCCTCGATAGCCGCATGAGAATCACCTCCGACTACTGGATGGCATCCCGTGGTTCGATGGATGCGGGACGCGATTCGATCCTTCCCACTGCCGCCTTCGATGTGGTTTGCCAGATGTGCCAATTCCGCATCCGAGGGACGCACTTTCCGTACGTCTGCGATCGCGCGATCGTCTCGTGTTCATTATCGCGTTCCTCCTCCAATGTGCATATTAGCGGCAGTTCTCTTGGAGTCTTCGAGGAAACAGGAATCTCGAGCTGAACTGACGGATGCCATGCTTTCCAGCCGAAGATCCGTTATTAACCGTCTTCTGAAGTTCGCACCTAGGAGCGAAACTCTCTCCATTATCTCTAACCTGCCAGACGACGAGAGAACCCTCGTTTTCAATGGAGAGAGAACAGTCGCGTATGGAACGGAATACTAGATGCTTTTGGATCGCCGATAATAATAGCGCAACAATCGTCGACAACTCATTGATCTCGGGAGTCAAAGGGTTGATCATCGCTTTGATCACACTACAAGCCACCGGGGTCGCCTCTCTCTCGCTGTGTTTGGATGCTTTGACACATGCGCTCGTTTGTTCACATCTCCGATAGCCCCACCAACAAATATCGACCTCTCCACCCCTCCGGCCACTAACTTTCTCGATGAGAAATCGGCGGGTCGAGAGGGAGAGAGAGGGAGGAAGGGGGCAAGGGCCGGTGTAATTCCCTCCTGCCTCCCCCTCGGTCCCGCCCGAAGAGTGACTGACCAGCGGGAAAGAGAGTGTCATCCACGATCAGCTGGCATGATCTATAGTCAGGTTCAAGCCTAGTGGCTCGCGCCGGGGATGTTTGTCTAAGACAAAGCGAACTGTTTTCGAGTGTCTAAAGCCATGTGTGTTCGAAAGAAGCCTTGATTACTAGCCATGTATCAAGTTTTTGCAATATTTTGCTCAAATTACATTTCCTCCTTTTCACGATGCTCTCTGTAAGCGAGGGACCTCATTCATGAAGAAGCTATTCGCTCTCTTTTTCATTGTCTCGTGAAGTGGACGTGTCCGAATCGCTGGCCGTTCAAGAAGCTCCTCTAAGTTCTCTCCTCCATTCGTTATGGAAAGCTGTTCGGCGCTCAATAAGGGAAGCATCGCGTGATCCCCATTATTTTTGTTTTCTCTTATTTATGTTTTCGAGGCATCAAAGTAGCGCACCAAAAGAATAGTTCCTTCCTGACGGAGAGGTTTAGGGCTTCGGCCATTAGATCAGATGTCCTCTCTCGATGTCGCCCTGCGCGGTGGCCCTCCGTGGGGATTTCGAATAGGGCACGACGAGAGCGAACGACCAATCATTGCCAAGGTAAAGGAAGGCCTTCGATTTCTCATTCATGATGTCATCAAGGTACTTCCCGGAGGGCGAGCCGCGGCAGAAGGCGTTCACGAGGGCGACGTCATTCAGGTGAATACTTCTCAGATTGGTGCTGGGTTGGTGGAACCCTGCACTCTTTCTCACAGTACTCAAACTTGGATTAGTCTTCATGGTTGTACAAGAAAAGTAAATTAGCTCTGTTTTTCTGCTTTTGAGACGAAAAGGCGAGCATTATCATCCGCGATAAGTAATCCATTCCAGGCTGTCAACAACGAGCCGATCAGAGAAGCAAAAAGCGCTCATACGAAAGTGCATTCAACGACACCAGGATTGACGCTGTTCCTGAAGCTCGTCAGGTTGGATTCTTGCTCGTATTCTTTACCTTCTTTTTTTATTATTCTCTGCTTTCTAACGCAAATCTTCTCCAATTTGCAAACTCGTAATTCCGGGTACTCCTTCGCGCCTCGAGGCCTTGTTTTTGTCCACTCTCAGAAGAGCGCAATTTATGACACGGGAGCTGATCGCCTCGAGGTGGCTGGAGCAACTGTTCGTCCGTAGGCGAGACGAGAGGAGACGCTCGAGATAGAAAGGGACTGATATCCGTTCGGCAAAGAACAAGTGTCCTGGGCCCCAGTCCCGAGCCAGCTAGTACTAGCCCCGGGGGCTCTCTCTTCAGAAGAAGGGCGAGGTCTCAGTGATGCCAGTGTTATTCTTGATCTATCCATGTTCGTTGGCGGGCTGCGTGATAACATTCTTTTCTAACGGTTACAAGGGGGCCATACGCTTGGCACTGTTCAGTCCAAATATGACTAGTTTTCGGACCGGAACGCTTCATTTGACGTCTTTCAAACTATGATAATATCCCCTTCCTGAATTTCAGTTAGATTACCTTTTGGCCTTCTCAGTTTCGGGGACCTTAGAGGAATGACGCGAACTTCCCGCAATCGACACCTTGAGGCCCTTTTGTTGTTTACCCAGTGGCCTTTGTTCCTTACCCGAGTCCTGCCTATTCTCACGGATTTTTTCCCTAACGTGCCGAGTAGGCACTCATGCGAGAGGCATTCACGACTTCCTCTTTGTGTAAGCTTTTCCGTTCGTTCACCTCTTACTCGGATAATATGTCGAATGCCGTGGAGTAAGCAGATTTATTGTCATGTTTCATCTTCTGGAATTGCATAGCACTTTTTGCCAGGTCAATCCATCCGCACGGGGGTGAACACCTCTCACGAGAATCTGCCCACTTCATTGTTAGCTTCCTGCTATTCCAACCTTGTGGGTATTACCCAATCTTAATCCGGGAGACTGTGCCTACCGGGAAGTAGGGGCTGACATTTATTGCACCGGTGTCTACTTGCAGAGCATAAACCTCCCCCTCACCAGCTGGGGGGATCCAAGGATAAAGGGATTAGAGAGGCCGGATGGAGAGAGGGAGAGGGAGGCTCTTTTATGACCTCACCGCGCGGGAAGCGAGAGAGCGAGAGGAGGGAGAGGGTAGAGAGAGAGTAAGGAACAGACGGTTTAATGCCTATGCCGCACCCCCTGTTTATTTATAGACATCTGCTTCCGGTGGCGCATTCCCTTTGTGTTGTTGCTGTTCGTTTTGATGGGCAGTCTTATGCTCCGCTGTCTTTGGCCTTCGAACGTCATGCCACAAAATACATATGACGTAGTTAGTAGTGTTGGCAGAATTCATGCGAAGTCAAGCCACGATCATTTCGAAAGATTCATTTTTCTTTTCATCTTCATCTTTGGATGAATGCTGCAAACACTAGTAGTTAGCATTGCGTTGCATTTCTCAGTCTCATAATCAGTTGAACCCGGTTCTAAAATGGATTTTCGGATGTGATAATGAATGGGTCGTAAAGGCTCGTCGCTATTAGAATTTAGACGCGCACATTTATCATTGCAAAGTAATCACATTAGCGATGTTGGCGAGTTGTACGATAATTGGGCAGCTTGTTCGCTTCCACTCGAGTAGTCGTTCATTGCAGGTACGCGCCTGACTCGACGCCCAGCCTCGTCCACAACTCGATCATCGACACTCCGCTCGTGACGAGAAAAGAGTGAGTCATCTTCAGAACACGAGGCTAATTTCGGTGTCCTCGAATAGCAGTGTACGGTGTATTCAACACCTTTCTTCTCTGAATTTGTCTTTACCTCGAACCCTGAAAAAAGCAACGACAATCGCCATAAATCTACCCATTGCGCTCTCATCTCTTCACACACCATTTTCGCTCACACCCGTGCCACATGGAACTTAACTATTTATCATGATGCCAGCCGCCTCCGGAATCCAACAATGGTCGTTTTCACTCAGGTTCCCCAAACCCGCAGCAAACGCGACCAACGAGAACGGCGCAGTGCGAAACAACAACTATTCTCCGCATCTGCCGCGCTCCCTTCGACTTGACGTCCAGTCCTCGGAGAGGGGACTTCGTACCCAGGTATGTAGATGAGGGATCAATAATCAATAATCGAAATTCAATTGCTAGGACAAACGCCGCTTCTTCGAGAACCTCTGCAACTCGCCCAAGCTCATGAGGGACCCTCTTCTGGCACGGAAGATTGCCCTCGGGCTGGCGGACGCCAATTCAGCGCCCTCCGAAAGCGGAACGGTGTGCTTTCATAGCGTATTGGTAGCGACCATATTTTCAATTATAATGTCTCGAGTTCGAATCCAGTTCGTGACGCCCAGTTTTGCAGTACGTCTCCGGGTATGACTCCGTGTTCGGCGACCTCTGCGATGGCAGCAGGCTATCGTCCGTAGCGAGTGTGCGGAGCGATGGTCCTTCCTCCGTGAACAGGTTTGAATTTCCCGCATTTTTGAGAGTCAATAACTAAGGTTTCGTAACGACCGCATTCCTGAGAATCTTGGGGGGGTTGAAGAAGAGGTGAATGGCGAAAGTGCCAGCGTGTTACACTGTCAGTCCCACCCGTGGCTTGTTTTCGCGGAGGCATCAGATTTCCTCCCCTCCCCGCGGTCTCGCATGAGCACGATCTTTAGTCCTTAGCCATGAAGCTTTTTCTATAAACAAAATAAAAAAATAAAATTGTTTAATTTAATGTTTTATTGCAGTGTCAACGGCGACGAGGACAACACGCAGTGCGAGACGCGTGAGCCATTTTGCAGCCCCTATTCGCCTGGCAATATTTCCCATCTGTGATCTACCTGGGTCTATCGCCCTGATCCGCTCTGTCAAACTTCTACACGCTCCGGAGATCCGTTGGCCCCCGAAAATTCGACATCGAGCCCTTTTCTTTCTCTAACCTTCCTCGATTTACCTACTCTCTCGCTCATCCGAGTCTCGACAGAGTGCGAGTCACCTTGCCTCAGAGCGGGGCCTCCTGCTGTAATGGCTGCGCGCTCTCTTTCTCTGTCTGCTCTCTCCAACTCTCACCTTTATTTCGTCCCCATTTCCTCCCTCTCTTTCTCTCCCCTCTCCGTGATCAGAGTGCTATCTCGCCCCTTCAGTGCTGCTTCCGGAGCCGGATATCGAACGGGCTCTGCATCAACAACATAAACCACTCGGACGGCAGCCCGATCAACCGCCACCGATCACACAGGTATTCACATTGAATTTCATCGTATCCGGCGTTTATTTGGATTTGTTGTCGAAAACAAGCATGATTCTATTTGTCACGGTCTTAATTAGGGGAAATTATTTGCAATATTACCGAAAAAAAGTTCCGAAATGGGTGCGAGCACCTCTGAATTGTCCACTTGCCTAAGGCGGCATATTTGACGCACGTAATCTTGCTTCTACTGTTAGCAAAATTGATAGAATAGAGTACGCAAAATTTTAGTTGCTTGCTTCGTCATTGTCTCTCGGGCGAGTTTGTTTATTTTGTGCGCGTGTTCTTTTCCCCGCAGGGTGTGATAACGAAAACAATGAGGGGCTCTCTCTGACTCTTCCAATGGACGCATTACAGGACCCTCTCTCCTGCCTGTACCTCCCGCCACTGTCGCCCCTGCCCTCGGGAACCTTTGGATCCGCACTCCCTTCGCTTTCTCCGGGTATGACGATGTTAGAGGGTTAAAAGGTGTAAAGCGTCGTTGATAGATGTCATGTTACGTTTGAAACGGTTTTGCTATCGACAGACCGATTTTGCAGCCAAGATGGAGCCCGCTGGGCCATCAACTCCTTCATCCTACCTCGTGCACGCGCCGCATTCCTATCCCGCTCCACAGGTTTTTATAGTCGCAAATAGTCTAGTTTTGTGAGTGATTATTTTTGACGGAGTGTCTCCAGGACGGTATATTTCAGGTGCTCGATCACGCTCCTCCAGCAGTGCCTCCGCATCAGAATGGATCCAATGGATGGACAGTCCGCACGGAGGTCGCCAACGTTCAGCCAGCACACTGCGAGATCGAGGTTAGGAGAATCGAACCAGGGGCCCAAAGCCGAGTAGCGGGATATTTACCACCTGCGAAATGTTTCAGGTCCCGGGACGGCGCTCCGTGGCTGCGCTGAGGGAACACATCGCGGAGAAGCTGGATGTGAGTCCATCATTTCCGTTGAACTTCCTATCATCCACACGAAGACTTTTGTCGAGAAAATAAGACAGTATTTTTCGATAGTAAGATTGCTTCAAATTTTGATAGAGCCATTTGCAGGTCCACGGTCCCGACCAGAAGCCTCGTCCTAAGACTCCCGTCAAGTCATGGATCAAGGTGCACGAACCGGGCACCTTCGAGCCTCCCGCTGCAGCCGCATCTGCTGCATCGCAGGTGAGTTTGTACAAGAGAAATGTGATGAATAAAAAAAGTCGTCCAGAAGTACACCACATTAAAATAATACAGGGCTTCGGTCGCGTTCTGGATGGGCCTCTGCCGGCGAGTGCAAATTTCTACCAAGGCGTCCCGCCGCCCAGCTACAACTACGTCCATCCCAAGAAGGTATGAATCAACGCTGACTTCGCTTTTTTTTACTGTGTTAGCAATCGTTTGGCATTCTTGAAGTTGAAAGAAGAGCGCGATGTGATTTTTCAGGTGACACCGCCCAAGTCGTCCGACGACGATTCGGCCACTCCATCCAGTGCCAGCGAGCTATTCACCGCCGATAGTCGCCTATTGAAGAATAATTCGAATGGATATCCCCAAGCCAATGGGTACCCTCCTCTGCCACAGCAGCAGAGAATCCCGCAGGTTTGCGTTCTTGTGTAAATCCTATTCCGATCCGGACTTGTATCGAAAACTGCCTCATTCCAAAAATCTGCTAACAACCCTGTCATGAGGTGCGTATCAATATTTTGGCATGTTAAAAGTAGCATGACCAGATCTTTATCTGTATGCGATCGAAAAGTGGCGGCAGGAGTACCGCCGTTTGAAGTAGGCCGCAACTGTCCAATGAGTCAGAGGGAAGAGTTGAATCATGATCGTATTCTTCAGGACTCACCCGCCGTCGAGGCTCGCGCAAGGTCGTGTGTTACTCCGTGTCGCATGGAGCGCCCGTCCATTGAGCGCGTCTCCATCGAAAGAGCCACTCTGCAGGTATGTAAAACATGTTTCGCTTCAAATTGCGCGTGAGGCATGCGTGATCACCCGGCAAAATACATTGGCGTTTATGGTTGATGTGAAGGACATAAATTGCACCTATTGCCAATGCGAGTATTTCAGCAGCTGCAAGTTGCTGCTTGTTCTTGCCTTGCCGTCCCATATCTGCTCAGATGATTCATTTTCTATTCTATGGTGGTGGTCAATAACCTATGCGCACTCCTATCGTTGGTGCTTGTCTCTCCGCACAGATTCTTACAAGTAGGGGTGGTGATGACGCAGTTCTCTTTTATGCAATAATCCATGCAATTGGCCTCCCTTCGTTCTCTATTCTACCCCCTGCCAACAACTCGTGTCTTATCATGTGTTTCTGTGTTCTTTGTGACGCGCGCGCGGGGGCAATCCCGAATAAGCCGGGCCGCTTTCTCTGTCTAAGTCTCTATCTCTTGCTTTATCTCTCTTCACGGCAGATTACCCGCAACACCTCAGTGCCCCCTGTTGCTCTCTCTAAACTGACTCAGTCGACCCCTCTCCTCCCTTGCGCTCTGCCTACGAGAGAGCACTAGAGAAAGGAGGCAGCAGACGGTTAGAGCATGGAAATTATAACCAGAGAGAAAAAGGAGAAATCCGACTGCATTCTCTCGCCGCTGTTTCGTGCCTCGGAGAGAGCTTCTCCTTTCTTGGGCGAGGCGCCGATGAATATTCTAACCGCTCCTGCCGAAATCTGATCCTGTTGTTACTACACGGTGGCGATATTTTGATAAGGCGTCAAAGGGAGAAGGCGGTAGCCTTCCTTTGCCCCCCGTCCTTCTCAAGGTTTACAATACGGCACGCGCGCCTCCTCTTCGCTCCTGCCTGAGCGATTTTTTCACCCTGGCACAATGCCTCTGGGATGCTTTCGCTTGTGCCGAGGCAAGGCCTCCCCTAAGGCTGCCCAGGTGAGTAGTCTAGTTTACCGTTATCCTTGGGGGAAAAATTAGTTTGCGATTAGGATAATTACTATAGTAACCCTTGCAGACCTCGGATCTGGAGTCGGCGGAGCTGGGACGGCGGCACTCGCCTTCCTTCTCCTCTGCCTCCTCGGAGCATCTCGGGACGATCCGGCGCAAGCCCAAGGAGAGCGAGGTAAAAGCGAAAAATATTATGAGAAAACCAACCCACTCAGGCTCTCCCATTTATATTATGCCACTTCCAAACCTTTCTAAATTAGCGTTCCGTCCGAACTGTTCTCTCTCCATTGAAAATATATAGTTATCTCGTCGTGTGGCTGCTGGGGAGAGTTTTGCGCATACGTGCGAAGTGAAGAGAGTTTTGGAACTGTCATCTCAGTACAAGTTGCTGAAACATTTTCTTCGCGGTTCCTAGTGGGGGGCCTTTGATAGCAATAGCAAATTGTTTTAGTTTTTTTATCTTTTCTTCTTTTAGTTTTGAAAATTCTGTTTTGCTCCCACTCAAAATCTGGTGGGGAGAAGCGCGAGCAGAACAGAAAAGGGGACATTTAGAACAGCTAGAAACTGCTTTCTCCTGCTCTCCGAGGAATCACGGCGATGGATAAGGGGTATCCGAGAGAGTCAGAGTGCTAAGCAGCAGATAAACAGTAGGAGGGCGGGCGAACGCACGGTTTGACATTACACAAAAGGGGAGGCGATGCGCGTCGGGGCGACTTCTCCCACGCTTTGTTATGAGAACGAGGCGTTCCTGAAGAGAAGAGCTAAACTTGCTCCGGATTACTAGGCGAGAGGAGCTAAGCCTTGGGAGCATGACCGTTGGTGTAAGTCCCTATCTATTCTCGAATAGGACTAATATAAGACGTTATTGATTTATTAAAATATCGATTTATTGTGCAAATTCAGGTCGATCTTCCGGTGAAGATGGACAGCGGCGTGTCGTCCACGATGGACATTCACGTTCCGATGCTGACGCCAGGTTGGGGGATCTTGAAATTATTATGAGAATTATCACTGGTGATAATTTAAATTATCACGAGAAACAATATTTCCAGGGGACAGTCCTGGCTATGCGTCCTACTCCACGGCTACGCACGATTCTCCCGCAGATTCGGGCTACGATGCCAGTCCGGAGAGCCGCAAGGACTCCTTGATTACGGTAAGCGCAATTACTACTAGTGATAATGGAGATTATCACTAGTGATCATTTCAATAACTACGATCGAAAATATTACTGCAGGTCCGTGAATCACCGCCTCCACCCTTCTCCTCTCACATCACCGAAGCCTTCACATCCCTACCCCCGAGCGTTCTGCCCTCCAAGGCAAGATTTTTGATTTGGCAAGATGCTGCATTTTTTATTCGCCACGTTTTCTGTGGATCTAGGAATGCCCCCGAACGGGGATTTATTCAATTTCCTGGTTAGCATGAAGAGGAGAGAAAAGGGGCCGCAGCTGGCTAGAAGAAAGAGACTCGGCAAGAGAATGGATCCCTTTGCAGGACGAGAAAAAGGACGAGCTCCCGTCCAAGGCGCGAGTCGAGGAGCCTGTTCAAGTTTGTGTTATTTGATTAGCAAGGATGTCGGAAACGTGTAGTTGGCGTACTCACCGTTTAGCGTAACTAATGATCCGCGTTTCCGACGGTCCTTGTAAGCAAGATACCTTGTTTGCGTACCTTGTGTTATTGTAACGAAAATGTTAAGGATCTCGTGATAATTACACTCGTGACAATATTATCATTAGTGGTAATTTTTGATAATATTTCTTTTCAGGAAGAAAGACCCTCTTCTACCACTCCTGGTCCAAACTACAAACGCGATGACTCCGAGATGGGAGCCTGGTATCGCAACATGTACAAGCGCCTGCACAAGATCGAGGGAGGAGGTTGGTGGCAATATGATCACTGGTGATAATTTTCATGATTACATTATCACTTGTGACAGTTCTTGTGATAATATTCTCACTAGTGGTAATGCTCGTGGCAATATTAACACTAGTGATAATTTTCGTGATAATATTATCACTAATGATAATTCTCGTGATAATATTTTCACTAATGACAATCTTGGTTGTAATTATGGCGGGAGGGTACGAAATGCCACCAAAGCTAGCACAACATGTGGTAGTGATTGAGTCTGGAGAGCGAAAGGTCGGGCGGTGACTTCCTCCCTCTGACCTATAGCACGTGGAGAGAGTGGGCAGCGGTGCAAGGCTGTATTGACGATAGTACACACAATAATTTTGCTCCCTTCTGGAACTGTCTACTTGCATTGATCCGATATCATATAATATTTCTACGTTTTTGGTTGCATAGAGCCGTTATGGCGACTTGGAACGTGCACTCGAAATTTGCATACTACAAAGCCGATGATCGCTGTTGGCAGATGGTTTTGACTCTCTCTTTCTCTCTTCGCCGGATCAGCGGTCGTCAATTCCGTTATTATCGAGCGGGCGCCCTCTCTTCTCCGATTATCTTTCACGTGGTAGAAGCAGAAGAAGAAGCGGCCCTCCACCGCGAGAGTTCCCAAGCTGTTCCGGTCTGCTCCTGCTCCTCATCTTCCCCTCCCTCTCCATCTCCTCTCCATCCTCCTCCCCCTCCCCCTCCTCTTCCCCCTCCCGCCCGCGAGATGGGATTGTCCGTCGCTGCTGCTGAGAGTATAGAGAGTAGCTACATACTCGCCCGTCCGCCCCCCTCCGGACCCTCTGGATTCTGCCCGACTGTGCACTCCATGGTCGGGCATCCTCCTCCTCTTAGCCTCTTCATTCTCGCCCCCAGAAATCGCAATGACAGAAAGCCTGCAGTAGGAGAGGTATCCCTCCTCCCCTGCCCCCCCCCCCTCCTTCAAGTTTCGGGAGTGGGCGCCGTTTCCATCAGCTCGTTGTGTTGCGGTATGCGCGTAAGTGCGCTGGATTGGGTTATCGCCTACTTCGCCTCCTCCTCTCCTCCTCCTTCGTCTCCTCCAGTCGGAATTGTTCGGTAGATAGGACGAGGCGCCCTCCTCCCGAGACCCCCCCCACCCTTTCTTCATTCTCACTTGCGTGTCGTCGGGCCGAATCTCTGTTGTTGAGGGCGCGGCATTCGTGTCGTCGATTTGCGCCGCCCGGCGGGTGGCGGGGGGGGGGGGGGGGCGCAGGGGTGGAGGGGGGGAGGCCGGGGGGGGGGGGGGGGGCGTGGGGTGCGGGGAAAGAAAGGGGGGGGGTGGGGGGGGGGGG